>CM035432.1:93661017-93788517 GCA_020310875.1 Ceratopteris richardii
TTCTACTTCAAGTCTGTCATCTTCAAAGAAGCATTTCTCAGGATCTACAGAACCAAATCAAGAGATCTATAGCTCATTGGAACCAGCTCAAAGTCTACTACAAGCATACAAAATCTCAAAGCATTTCATTCATCCATTTGGGAGAAATTGCAGTCGAGGCAGTCACTGGTATTTCTCTGTGTTGTTCCTAAAAAGTCGGGGGTGTCTCTGATTTTGCTAAAGATCATTCTCAGTGCATAGTTAGTTAATTGGAGTGATTTAACTTCCTAATGGTAGCTTGTTAAGTTAATTTAATACTCCCAGAAGGAATTGATCCAATTGTAAGTGTGCTGGACACAATAAGCTTAAGACTGAGCAGGTGTCATTACAGAAATAGAAAGTTTTTGAACTTGTGAAGACTCAAAGTCATCTGTTTTGATCTAGTCATTACACAATTGATTTGTAAAGCACATATATAGTTTCTTGGTGTCATTTGCAAGCTTAAGGAGTCTACTAAGTATATCTGGAAAGAAAAGAGGGCAGGTGTGAAGTAGGTTTTGCAGCACCAACTGATCTCCTGAGTGCATCCATCCATCACTCTCAACAGTGGTATCAGAGCAAAGAAGGTAAACATGGGTGATGGTTTCCCTTCCTTCATTGAAAAATTGGACAGAAACAACTATCAAGCTTGGTCATTGAGAATGAAGACCTATCTACAAGGGAGAAGTCTATTTGGATACATATCAGGAGATGAGGAGTTGCCCTCATTCAAGACTAGAGGACTACCTACAAAGGATGAACATGAAAAGCTCAACCAATGGTGTGCAAAGGATGCTTTGGCAAGGTCTTATCTCTTAAACTCTATATCTGACTTTCTTTTACCTCATGTAAGAAACTGTAAGACTTCCCAAGAGACTTGGGAAACCTTGTCAAATTATTTTTCTTCCAACACAAGGGCTAGGAAGAATCAATTATGGATAGAGTTCACAACACTTAGAAAGCAGCCCAAGCAATCAGTCTCAGATTATGTGACAAAGATCAAAGATGTGGCAGACCAACTAGCAAGCATTGGAGAGGAAATTGAAGAGAAACAAATAGTCAGGCAAGTGACAAATGGACTCAAGGCAGATGATAAGTGGGAAAGTTTCACCACTGCAATGGACCTCTACATGGACATGCATACCCCTGATCTCACAACACTCATGGGCCAACTATTTACACATGAAGCAAAGTTCACCAAAGCTGGAGATCAATCAAAAGGTAATAACCCCTCTGCTCTCTTTACTGATAAGAAAGTTAAAGATAAAGGCAAGAAGAAACAGGATGAAGAAGGCTCTACCTCTCAAGCCAATTATGCAGGGAGAGGTAGGTCATCTAGAGGAAGAGGCAGAGGAGGTAAGTCAGGTAGGGGGAGACCCTACAACTCATCACCTTGCAACATCTGTGGATTGTCCAATCATACCACAGATGAATGCTACAAGAACTACAAAAATCAGAGAGGAAGAGGCTACTCAAGAGGTGGATACTCTCAAGGAAGAGGTAGATTCAACCAACATCAAAGCTACAATGGGTACAACAACCAATACAACAACAACTACAACAACAACCACAATGGAAACTACCAAGGTGGATTCAGAAATAGAAGAGACTACAACAACTACACAGAGGAGCAAGATGACTCCCTATTGATCATGAATATGACCTCCAAGATAGGTACAAATGATGATCATTTATTTTACATTGACTCAGGATGTTCTAATCATGTAGCTGGTAATGTGGCACTACTTTCTGATTTGGAAGAGCCCAAGGGCAAACATCAGGTACAAACAGGTGATGACACTAAACACTCTGTTGTCAAAATTGGAAACACTAAGCAGAGTACTCTATGTACCAACAATAACTAAGAATTTAATGAGTGTTGGTCAGATTGTGGAGAAAGGTTTGCAGGTCAGATTCACACAACATGGAGCATATGTGGAGGACCCAAAACAAGGATTCAGAAGGATAGCCAAAGGGGAGAAATCAGGTAGATTATTTACATTTGAGCTAGAAGATACAAAAAACATTGCTTTGTATAATTACAAGGATCAGACACTTTCAGAGTTAGAGATATGGCATAAAAGACTAGGGCACATAGGAGAAAGGACTCTCAAGCAAATGTGCAGGGATCAATGTGTGCTTGGGATACCTAATGTATCCAAGCAACATATGATTTACAAATGTGGATCATGTCAATTTGGTAAGTCTCACAGATTACCCTACTCAAGGAAAGGTTTCATGCATGAAGACTACCTAGACTTGGTACACACAGATGTTTGGGGACCTAGCAAGGACCCTTCCATTTCTGGTTCAAGGTATTATGTGTCTTTTATTGATGATTATAGCAGATGGACCATTCTATACTTTATGAAGCATAAAGATGAAGTGTTTAATTGTTTCAAGAGGTATCTTGCACTTGTTGAGAATCAAACAGGTAGAAGCTTGAAGAGACTAAGGTCAGATGGTGGAGGAGAGTACTTCTCCAATGAGTTTGAAGATTTCTTGCAGGAAAGAGGCATCAAGAGGGAGATCACTACAAGGTACTCACCTGAACAAAATGGGGTAGCAGAAAGAAGGAATAGACTTATAGTGGAAACAGCTAGGTCTATGCTCAATGAGAAAAAGTTGCCAAATTACTTATGGGCAGAGAGTGTATCCACTGCCACTTATCTCATCAATAGGTTGCCATCCAAATCACTTGATGGCATGACACCATATGAAGCTTGGCATGGTAAGAGACCCTCTCTGGATCATTGCAAAATCCTTGGATGTATAGCATATGTGCATATTCCCTCACAGGTAAGAGGAAAGCTAGACCCAAAGGCAGAGAAATGTATCTTCATTGGTTATGATTTGAACCAAAAGGGATACAGATTCTACAACCCCACAAACAAAGGGTTCAAGGTAAGCAGAGATGTCATATTTGATGAGAATGACTCATGGTATGAGAATGAATGCAGGAAAGTGAGTCTACCCTATGACATGGAGGAAGATTTTCCAAAGCTTACCAAGGAAGAGCCAACTCAGCAAGAAGACTCAAGCTCAGATGATGATACCATAAACCTTGAAGAGTTCAAGGCTTGGAAATCCAAAGGAAAGATGAAGATGAAGCAATTGGAGGACAAGGCAGAAACTTCTACTCAAGCTATGAGAAGATCTCAGAGAGAGAAGAAGAAACCTATCAGATTTGGGTATGACACATCACTTGTAACTAAACATTCTGTATATCTTGCAAAAGACTTGTTGAATGAAGAACCAGGTACCTATGAAGAAGCAATTACAAAGCCAGAATGGAGAGAAGCCATGGATGAGGAGATAGAAGCCCTCAAAGAGAGTGATACTTGGGACTTGGTACCCAAGAAGGACACTATGAAGGTAATAGGATCCAGATGGATCTACAAATTGAAGAAGAATTCAGATGGAACAATTAACAGGTACAAAGCTAGGTTGGTAGCCAAGGGTTTTGCACAAACCCAAGGCATTGATTATGAGGAGACATTTTCTCCTGTGGCCAAGATGCCAACAATCAGAGTTTTGGTGAGTGTAGCTGCATCCAAGAATTGGAACATGTACCAATTGGATGTGAAGAATGCATTCCTAAATGGATGGATATCTGAAGAAGTCTACATGTCACAACCACCTGGCTATGAAGATCCAAGAAAGGTACATTATGTTTGTAAATTGAAGAAGGCTCTGTATGGTTTGAAGCAGGCACCTAGAGCATGGAACTACAGGTTGACCACTTACCTCCAAGACCAAGGATTTGTGATGAGCAAAGCAGACACTTCTCTATTCATAAAGAGAAGTAGTACAGAGGTAATCTACTTATGTGTCTATGTTGATGACATCATCATTACAGGTAATGATGTCAATGGGATTAGACACATCAAAGGACAGATGATGAAAGAATTCAAAATTAGTGATCTTGGATTACTAAAATATTTTCTAGGACTTGAATTGATCTACACAAATGCAGGTATCTACATTACCCAAAAGAAGTATGTACAGGATATGGTCAAGAAGTTTGGTTTGCAGGATGCTAAGGTATCTACTACTCCAATGGAGGTTAACCAAAAGCTAAGTGCTCATGAAGGAGAAGAAATCAAAGACATTACAGGATACCAAAGTATGGTGGGTAGTTTGAACTATGCTACCTTGACAAGAATTGACATAGCATATGGAGTAAGTGTGCTTAGTCAATTCATGCACAAACCAAGGGTACCTCACCTAAAGGCAGCAAAGAAGATCTTGAAGTACCTCAAGGGAACTCAAAGTCATGGTTTGTATTTTCCTTACACATCAGACATTGATATTAAAGTTTACTCAGATGCAGATTGGGCAGGATGCAAGGATGATAGGAGAAGCACCTCAGGTTATATTTGTTTTGCAGGGGATAAGCCTATCTCTTGGTCAGCTAAGAAGCAACCTACAGTGGCATTGTCATCCACTGAAGCAGAGTATAGAGGACTTGCAAATGCTACTCAAGAAGCTATCTGGTTGAAACTTCTATATACAGAGTTAGGCCTACTCACAAGGCCACCTATTATATTTGGAGATAACACTAGCTCTCTTCACCTTGCAGCAAACCCAATTTATCATGCCAGAACAAAGCACATAGAGGTTCATTACCACTATGTGAGAGAGAAATTGCTAAGTAAAGATATACAATTGACCTATGTTTCTACTAATATGCAATGTGCAGATTTACTTACAAAGTCATTGGATGGAAACAAGTTATGCAGGTTCAAATCTATGATTGGATTGCAGGAAGTGATTGAAGAATGAAAAAGAAGATTTAAGCCAAAGTGTTTGGCTTGAGGGGGAGCTGTTGGTGCAAGGCAAGCCTACACACATTGGTTTGGAACCTTGGACTCATTGAAGATTAGCATGGATAAGGATTTATCAAGGCTTCACTTAAAGCAAGACTCATGTGAACATATGCTTATGTGTTCCTACCTTTTACCTCTTGTAAAAGTCTAATTGACTTATCATTTGTTTGTAATTACTTTAAGACATCCACCTACTTCTAGAGTCGTGGAAATTTGAATGTTGAGATGGAGAGAATATCTCCACACTTTTAGAGGAGAGATTCAAGGGAGCCTAAGTTTGAATTTCAAATTCAAATGAAGATCAAACTCCTATAAAAGATGTAGTAAAAAGTCGCGGAAAAATATACTCACTCTAGCTCACTCCCCGAGGCATATTTTTCCTTGTAACTCATTGTGTGTAAAGGCTACTCTATTGCCAACACCACAATACCTCATTTAGCTGTGCTTGGCAAGCTAATGAGATTGTACAAACACATTTATCAATAGAAGTATACATTCATCATCTCTGTTTTGTCTGAGTGTTCTACTTCAAGTCTGTCATCTTCAAAGAAGCATTTCTCAGGATCTACAGAACCAAATCAAGAGATCTATAGCTCATTGGAACCAGCTCAAAGTCTACTACAAGCATACAAAATCTCAAAGCATTTCATTCAGCCATTTGGGAGAAATTGCAGTCGAGGCAGTCACTGGTATTTCTCTGTGTTGTTCCTAAAAAGTCGGGGGTGTCTCTGATTTTGCTAAAGATCATTCTCAGTGCATAGTTAGTTAATTGGAGTGATTTAACTTGCTAATGGTAGCTTGTTAAGTTAATTTAATACTCCCAGAAGGAATTGATCCAATTGTAAGTGTGCTGGACACAATAAGCTTAAGACTGAGCAGGTGTCATTACAGAAATAGAAAGTTTTTGAACTTGTGAAGACTCAAAGTCATTTGTTTTGATCTAGTCATTACACAATTGATTTGTAAAGCACATATATAGTTTCTTGGTGTCATTTGCAAGCTTAAGGAGTCTACTAAGTATATCTGGAAAGAAAAGAGGGCAGGTGTGAAGCAGGTTTTGCAGCACCAACTGATCTCCTGAGTGCATCCATCCATCACTCTCAACAGTGATTCATCGACCCAGCACTACACATGCGTTAGCAGTTTTCTCTCTCGGTTGGATTCCAGTGAGGCTCCGGTCGGTGTTGATGACAGAACACCAGCAATTTATGTTACCAAAACAACTAGTGATGAATCTACAGAACCTCTTGTGACACCGACCTACTATGATCAATTATTAACCTTTCTTACTGATGGATGTCTTCCCCCTCAAACTTCTCCTGCTATGCGTCGGAAAATTGTAGTTTATAGTCGTAGATTCCGGTTGATTGTTGAACAGTTGTACTACATGGATCATACTGGTGCATTGCTTCGTTGTATTCCACCACATGAAGTAAACTCGGTTATTATATTGGCACATTCAATACCCTCCGATGAACATTTTGTAGTAGATTTAACGCACCGAGAAATTCTACAAAGTGGGCTCTGGTGGCCTACTATGTACAAAGATGTGACTTAGTTTGTGCAGTAGTGTGACACTTGTCAGCAATCTGGACAGCCTTTACAATGCCATTTCTTTCCTCTGCAGCCTGTGTTACCTTTGGAACCTTTTCAAAAATGGGGTCTTGACTTTATTGGACCAATCACACCTCCAGAAATCCTTAGCAACAATCGCTACATTCTGACATGTACAAATTATGCTACCAGATGGGCAGAAGCTTGGGCCTTATGGTCCGCTACAGCTGTTTCGATGGCAAAATGTCTGATGAAGGATGTTTTCCCACAATATGCATTACCTTTGGAGCTTGTGACAGATCAAGACACACACTTTACTAACAATTTAATGCAAGCGCTCAGATACACTTTTCAGATTCTGCATAAATTCAGTTCACCGTATTATCCTCGTGCTAATGGCTTAGCTGAAAGTACAAACAAAACATTGTTAAATATGCTTCGTAAACTAATTATGGAATCACCAGAGAGATGGGATCAGTTACTACCTATAGTATTATGGGCATACCCAACTACATACAAAGTAGCAACCGGACTGACTCCTTTCAAGCTGGCTTATGGGCTAGAAGCAATAGCGCCAATGGAAATTGTAGTACCGAGCTTGCGTGTGGCTATCACTCAAAAATTGTTGCCAAAGGACTCTTTATCATTTCGGTTGGATACACTCAGAGACTTGGATGAACATCGTTGGGAAAGTTTTCTGACCCTTCAAGAAGTTCAGTTGCGGCAAGCACGTACTCATAATCGCTTTCTTAAAACTCTAGTTTTTACGGTAGGACAATTTGTGCTATTTTATAATGCTAAATCAAATCGTGCGGTTACTGAACAAGTGGGCCCAGCTACTTTTTGGTTGACCACTTTGACCGGAGTTCCTCTTCCTAAAGTGATAAATGGTTCAAAGTTGCGGCTGTATCATCAAGCACCTGATTCGCACTGAAGTGTTCTGCGGTTGCCCACATATTTTTTTTCTTTTTTTTTTTTTCTTTTCTTTTTCTTTTTTTAGTTTTGCGTGTTAGTTGAATAAAGACCATAAACTCCTTGTTTTGCTACATAACCATGAATAATCGTCGCCTTTTGTTATTGATTCTGCTCATGCATGCACACCGTAGTTATGAAGGTTATCATCTCAACATCGCGCGATGATTAGCATTTTTGATAGCCTCCCGTTACCAAGCATCTATTAATCTTCTTCTTTCTACTATTAATCGCTATTGTGTCTGCGTGTTTTGTGTGCTTTGTGTTTTCTGTAATCACTGTGTATTCGTGCTACTTCGCGTGCGCATCATGGAAGCTTTAGCAAACTTTGCTACCTTCCGTGACGGACTCCCTCAGGACGTAAGTGAATTCTTGCGGGTCCGAGGTTTGTCCAACTTCGCTGAATTGCCTTGGCATTCAGTGGAGTGCCATCCGTATTATGCGCAAATTATCGCTACTATTGCCACCACACCTGCTACAGAGCAGAGTTGGCCTATTACCTGTTTACCATCTCGTACCATAATCACGCTACAGTCATTTGCTGCCGCTTTCCGACTCTCTCCGCAAGGACGAGAAAATGGTCTTAACCTTCCGATTGAGACTATGATTAAATTGTTCCCAAGGCACTCATCGAATGAGTATGCCATACTCTGTCACCCTGATCCTGAACGGACTGCTCTTCAATTCTTAGTGGCCATCTTGAATCTACAAAAACGCACTTACGGAATTTCACGCCTATTTTACTCTATGCTTCACATGGCTTCTCAGGAGCCTATTAATTTTTCTTCTTACTATTTTCGGTGCATTCACCGTGAAAGCGTTACGGTTATTAAACATGTAAATAAGAAAGAACTTCTGCATTCACATTTACCGCATATCATTACCTTTTTGTTTCCGGCAATCCAAGCAGCGCAACCACCTCCAAGAGCTCCAATCTTATATCATGAGGTATCTGCTCAAATAGTTGAAGACGACGAAGAAGATGATGAAGAAATCTTCCAGCTCCTCCACCAAAAACGCATACGGATCAGTTCTTCTGACAGTCAAATACAAGGGTCTGCCACTGGAAATAACGCAGACAAAAATGAAGAAGAGATTTTCCACGACATTGCCACCTCGATTCACCATGATTCGTCCGCTCAATCTTCTCCAAACCAGCAACGAGATCAAAGTGTTACTGTCGATTCTGAAGACAGATCTTCTAAGGAAGAATCTCAGCAGCAGTCCCAACAAGATGTGCAAGAAGATACACATGTTATTGTTGCAAAAGTTTTGGCACAATTGATTGCGGCAGTAGATTCTGCAGTTTCCCAACCTCAAGTGACTTCGCAGCAACTTAATGATAAATTGTTGGTGGCTAACAATTTGCAACCCACTCCTCCACCCATACCTCCAATTAAACCCATTGACCCCATTCCACCTATTGTACTTGAAGCACCGGATTCCTCATCCTCGTCACCTAACTATTCTCCACCCACTTCCCATCAACTCTTGACAGCTTCTTCATCTCAACCACGTCCTCCTCTTCTGTTTCCTTCGATACCTATGTTTATAGAGTTAGCATCTATGGGTCATATGTTGATCCAACTATCGCAGCAACTACCAAAACAGATGAAAGAGGTTATTGATAATCTCAGAGAAGAATACATAAATTCGATGTTCTTAAGGTAGATATGAATCCACTCCAGGAAGGGATCGATGTAGTAAAGGCAGAAAATCATGCTTTGCAGAAACAGATATTACAGCTCGAGGCTACACTTGTTGAACAGGAATTGTTAATCAACCAGAAAAATGCTGCATTAGCTAAGATTCAGGTTAGAGATGATTTATTAAGTGTTGCCGATGTTGAGATTGTCTAGTTAACACAGTTAGTACAGGATAAAGAGAATGCACGAGCTGCCCTTGGAAAATTATTGGACGAAACACGAGTTCAACTTGATGAAGCATTGTAGACAGGACCAGATGACATTGGTCACTCAACTCCAGAAAGAAGTCGCCAGTATTCGAAGAGAGCGAGATGCTTACTATCAGACCATCCAATTTCAGATTCAAGAACTGGAGAGAAGAGAAAAGCAACTTGGAGCTCAAGCAGAACGTTTATCACGAATAGATCAATAGATTGCATATATGAGATTGAACCGGGATGCAGCTTTAGCAAAATGATTTCTTTCTGCAAGAGGCATTTCTGCAAACACAAGAAGAACTTTTGATGAGTGAAGTAATTGCAACCAGTTCAGTTAGAACTGATGCTCAGCTTGTAGAACCAGAGATTCTAAAAAAGATGTTAGACTTGCTGAAACATAAAATTGCCAAGACATTTAAGTTAGCTCGAACAATGTATATTCAGGGTATAGTAGAAGAGCTATAACATTTTGTATCTCTGCGGGTTCAAGTCCACCGTGCGTGCCACTGTAAGCCGTCAGATTGGCATTTGTAGGTAGATAGATAGATAGATAGATAGATAGATAGATAGATAGATAGATAGATAGATAGATAGATAGATAGATAGATAGATAGATAGATATTTAGATAGATAGATAGATCAATAGATCGATGGATCGATAGATCGATAGATCGATAGATAGGTAGATAGGTAGATAGATAGATAGATAGATAGATAGATAGATAGATAGATAGATAGATAGATAGATAGATAGATAGATAGATAGATAGATAGATAGATAGATAGATAGATAGATAGATAGAAAGATAGATAGATAGATAGATAGATAGATAGATAGATAGAAAGATAGAAAGATAGATAGATAGATAGATAGATAGATACATAGATACATAGATAGATAGATAGAAAGATATGTAGATAGATAGATAGATAGATAGATAGATAGTTAGATAGTACATTTGTTTTATGTAATAGAAGAAGAAGAAGGAGAAGATCCTTCTTCCTTGCCTCAATCTGTGTGTGGCCTTGTCCTTGAGAGTGAGAGTTTGTGTGTGAGCTCTATTCCTTATCTCCTTCCTCATGACCTGGTATCACAGCCAGCGTGGCTGTAGAGAGCTTGTGGAGAAGGCGAGGGTGAAGACTACACGACAAGGCATGGAGAAAACGGGATTTCACAAACGGCCTCCGTTTGCTACGAAAATCGGCGTGAAGGTAGAAGACCCCAAAGTTTCGGAGCCATCTTGACCTCCGTTTCGAGCCCGCAACGTGGGGCCCTTAGAAAGACCAGGTCAGTTTTAGAAACTCTAACTTGCGTTGTGTTCAACGACACTTATATATTCTAGATCTATAATTTCAAGTGATTCCATGTATAGTTAATACACGAAAACTCTGTTTTTTTGAGATCCAATTGTCACGTCATAGTGCAATAGTGTTTAAGCAAAAGTGCTGCTTGTAGTGTTTTGCAGTGTTGTGAATTCTTGGAGAAATTGCAAAGGTAGATGGAATGAGTCAGCTTATGAGCGATAAGCTAGACAAGAACAACTTCCTTGCTTGGAGATTCAGAATGACGAATTTTCTGATGGGAAAAGGCTATTGGAAGTACATCGAAGGAGAGAATGAAAATGCTCCGCAGTTGCCAGAAAGGAATCGGACTGCAGACCAGTTAAGAGCATATGAGGAATGGAATCAAGGAGCACAAAAGGTAATGTATTGGCTATCTGTTAGCATACAAGATAGCATGATTGGACACATAGAAGATGCCAAGACTCCAAAAGAGGCTTGGAACAATTTGGTCACTTTGTATGAGACTAATACAAAGGCACGGAAATTGCAACTCAAGAACCAGCTACATACATTGGAAACGAAGAGCATGTCGGTAAGTGACTATACTCTAAAAATCAAAAGCATATGTGAGTCACTTGCATCTATTGGCGTGAATGTAGATGATGATGATAAGGTGGAAGTGTGCCTTTGTGGTTTAGGAGCTACATATAAGCAGTTCAGAACTTCCATACACACTAGGGAAAATATTTTGAATTTTGCTAATCTGGTATCTATGCTGATTATTGAAGAAAAGAATCTTGGTGAGGATTCAAACTCCCAAGGAAAGCCCAGTTCTGAGCAAGTATTCTACTCTGGCAGAGGAAGAGGCAGAGGTAGAGGTTTTGGAAGTGGAAGAGGAAACAAGAACCAAGACCAAGGTCAACAACAGAATCATGTAGGAGGAAGAGGACAATTTCGAGGTAGGGGGAGCCAAAGAGGTCGTAGAAATTTCCAAAGAAATGATTCAGGTAATGATATTAAAGGATGCTAGAATTGTGGTAAACTTGGACACTGAATGTGATTGCAGGTTGAAGAATCAAAATAACAGAAGGGAACAAAAGAACTATGCATCCACAAGTGCAGATGATTTTGAGAAGCTGTTTATGGTTCAACATCACATGATGAATATGATGTCTGTTGGTGTTTCAAAATCGAAAGACAATGTCTGGTATGTTGATTCAGGTGCTTCAAATCACATGACAAGTCATGCAGAATGGTTTAGTACTTTGCAGAAAATGCCAGTTCCTGGATATGTTGAAACAGGTGATGATACATCGCATCCTATTGAGCATATAGGAAACATAGCATTGTCTATGTAGGACGGGAAGGTAAAACATCTTGTTGATATGTTGCATGTTCTAAATATAACAAAGAATCTGGTTTATGTTGGAAAAATGGTTGACCAGGGATTATAAGTCAAGTTCAATGCTGATGGATTATATGTAGAAGAGTACAAGCAGGATGGAGAATTGGTTGCCAAAGGAAACAAAGTGGGTAGGATGTTCACCTTAAATGTGAAGATTCCTAAAATGAATGTAACCATGTTTGCAAAAGGTGCAGGAGTTATTGCAGATATAGAGATATCGCACAAACAGATTGGACATGCAAACTTGCAAAGGCTGAAACTGATGGAGTCAAAGGAGATTGTCCATGGAATACCAAATTTCGAAGTTGCAGAAATGCAAAAGGTATGTGCAGCATGTCAATTTGGTAAACAGTCAAAAGCATCATTTCCACATGACAAACATGTTAGTGAGAATGTACTAGAAGCAGTACATACAAATGTTTGGGGTCCAGCAAAGAACACATCTATGAGTGGTTGCAGGTTTTATGTTACTTTCACTGATGACCATACACGCAAAGTATGGGTATATTTCATGAAAGAAAAGAGCGAGGTGTTCACTCACTTCTAGAATTTTAAAGTTATGGTGGAAAAGCAGACACGGAAGTACATTCAGACATTAAGATCTGATGGAGGAGGTGAATACATGTCAAATGAGTTCAACAGTTTTCTAAATCATGGAATTTTGTGTCAATTTTCATGCAAGTACACACCACAATAGAATGGCGTTGCTGAACGCAAAAATAGACATATTGAAGAAATAGCAGGAGCCTTAATGGCTGAGAAGAATATGCCTCATTGTTATTGGGTAGAAGCTGTGCATACTGTTGTATACATCATGAACAGAACTTCGACTGCTGCTATACATCAAGTCATACCTGAAGAGAAGTTTACAGGTAAAAAGCCAAACTTATCACATCTGAAAGTTTCTGGCTATATTGCATATGTACATGTCCCAGATGAATTGAGGACGAAGCTTGATCCAAAAGCAAAAAAATGTGTCTTCATTGGATACTCCCTTGAGCAAAAGGGATATAAATGTTATAACCTACTCACACGACAGGTAAAGGTGAGCAGAGATGTGGTATTTGATGAAATGTCAAGCTTCTATGCAGATGCCAAAGAAGGACTGAGTCTTGAACCAAATGACAAAGAAAATGTTGAAAAATCAAGTGCAGAATCTCAATTTTTTAGTGGACCGGATGCATCACCAAGCAATAGTTCCAACTCAAATCCATGGAGTGGAAGATTACGTGGAAATTTCAATCCAACAAATTAATCAAATACATCTAAGAAAGGTAAAGAAAAGCTTTTTGCTGGTCATAAAACATGTGCAGGTTTTGAAGACGTTGATGGAGATTCAAGCGGTTCAGAAAAAAGTCTTGATGAGGAACTTGGATTGCCCTCTAAGAAGACTCCATGAGTAAGAAGGGCACATGTAGATGATCCAATGAGAAGTGACCCGGGACCAAGAAGATCTGGGAGGATGAGGAATTCAGTGCAACGATTGACATATGATAGTCACATGGCTCGTCATTATGCTACATGAAAAAGGTAATACAAGATGCTGAGCCTTCTTGCTTTGAAGATGCAATTGGAATTGCAGATTGGGAAAAAGCAATGGATGAGGAGATGGCTCCACTTTATGGAAATGAAACATGGAAGCTGGATCCATTGCTGCAAGGAAAGAAACCCATAGGCTGTAAATGGGTTTACAAGCTAAAGCATAATGCTGATGGTAGCATAAGCAGGTATAAAGCACGATTGGTAGCTAAAGGATATGCACAGACATATGGCATTGATTATGAGGAAACATTCAGCCCTGTAGCGAAAATGTCTACTATTATGACACTTGTTGCATTAGCTACAGCAAAAGGATGGACTTTGCATTAGATGGATGTGAATAATGCTTTCCTACATGGTGAGCTAGAGGAAGAAGTATATATGGACCAACCACAAGGATATGAAGATTCAAAGCATCCAAAATATGTTTGCACGTTTCAAAAGGCTTTGTATGGGCTGAAGCAGGCTCCTCGTGCATGGCATGCAAGGATTGCTGATTACTTAACCAGCATTGGGTTTTCTATGTGTGATGCAGATCATTCACTATATGCTGTTGGGAAAGATGGATGGATGCACTCAGAGAATGAGTAGGTGCTGCTAAACCTGCTTTGCACCAGCCCTCCTTTGCTTCAGAGTTGATTAGTACACTTGCTTAGCTTTCAATTGACACCAATAAATCATATATGTACTTTGCAAATGATGTGTGTAGTGATCAAATCAAAACAGGCTACTTGATACTTCACAAATCCAAGAAAACTTGCTATTTTGGTATTGACACCTGCTCAGAGTTATGCTCAGTGTGACCAGCACAGTTGAAATTGATCCAATTCCTTCTAGAGGTATTAGATTAGTTTAACAAGCTACCATTTGCAAGTGGAATGAGATAAAATGATGAACTATACCTAGAGAAATCACTTTAGCAAAATTATGATTAGCCCCGACTTTTTAGGAGAGTTGCAGAGATAGCCCAGAGAGCACTTCGACGACGATTTCTCAGAAATGGCTGAATCAAATTTCTTGAAACTTTGTATGCTGATAGAAGACTTCGAGCTCAATCTACCAAGCTTTTAATCACTTGATTTGATGGAGTAATCACTGAGATATGCCCTTGTGAAGTTGACAGAGTTGAATGTAGAGAACTCAGAGAAGACAGAAGTGATAGATGTAAATATATGTATTAATTCACATTGATGTACATTCCCATTGGCATGATAAACATTGCCAAATGGTACTCAGAGGTGTAAGCTATGGAGTGGACCTCACACACTCAATGATCAGTAGTCTAAGCCTCAGGAATGGTGACTCACTCTCTCGCGACTTTTCAAGCATATCTTATATATCTTATATATGAAGTTGAATAGGAATTTGAATTTGAATTCAAATCTTGGCTCCATTTAGTCAATCTTCTAAACTTATGGAGATATTCCCTCAACCACTAGTTCTACTTTTCCACGAATCAATCAAGTAGGTGTATACAAAAGATTCCAAGTCATTTAGACTTTTACATGGGTAAAATGGTAATAAACCTTAAGCATAAGTTCCTATGGGTCTTCACTCATGTAGAGTCTTCAAGTCAAATATCCAAGCCAAATGTGTAGGCTTGCAAATTACACCAACAGCTCCCCCTCAAGCCAAACACTTTGGCTTAAGTCTTCATCTTCAATCTTCAATCACATCCTGCAATCCAATCATGGATTTGAATCTGCATAATTTGTTTCCATTCAAAGCTTTAGTGAGTAAATCTGCACATTGCATATTAATAGACACATAGGTCAACTGAATGTCCTTGCTTAGCAACTTCTCTCTCACATAGTGGTAATGAACCTCTATGTGTTTTGTTCAAGCATATTATATTGGATTAGCTGCAAGGTGAAGAGAGCTTGTGTTGTCTCCAAAGATAATTGGGGGCCTAGTGTATAGGCCTAGCTCTGTATACAAAAGCTTTAACCAAATAGCTGCTTGAGTGGCATTGGCTAGCCCTCTATACTCTGCTTCAGTGGATGACAATGCCACTGTTGGTTGTTTCTTGGCTGACGAAGAAATAGGTTTATCACCTGCAAAAGATAAGTATCCTGATGTGCTCCTCCTATCATCCTTGCATCCTGCCCAATCTGCATCTGAATACACTTTAATGTCAATATCTGATGTATAAAGAAAGTACAACCCATGGTTCTGAGTTCCCTTTAGATACTTCAAGATCTTCTTTGTAGCCTCAAGGTGAGGTACCCTTGGTTTGTGCATGAATTGACTTAGCACACTAACTCCATATGCTATGTCAATTCTGGTCAAGGTAGCATAATTCAAACTACCTACCATACTTTGATATCCTGTAATGTCTTGAACTTCATCCCCTTCATGAGCACTTAGCTTTAGGTTGACTTCCATTGGAGTACTTGAGACTTTAGCATCATGCAAGTTAAACTTCTTCAACATGTCTTGTACATACTTTTTCTGAGTGATATATATACCTGAATTAGTATAAACCAATTCAAGTCCTAGAAAGTATTTCAATAATCCAAGATCATTGATCTTGAACTCCTTCATCATCTGATTTTTGATGCTTCTGATTCCTTGGACATCATTACCTATAATGATGATGTCATCAACATAAACACAGAGATAGATTACCTCTGAATTGCTCCTTTTGATAAACAATGAAGTGTCTGCCTTGCTCATAGTAAACCCTTGGTCTTGGAGATATGTTGTCAGCCTGTAGTTCCATGCCCTAGGTGCCTGCTTCAATCCATATAGAGCCTTCTTCAATTTACAAACATAATTTACCTTCTTAGGGTCTTCATAGCTAGGTGGTTGTGACATGTAGACTTCTTCAGATATCCATCCATTCAAGAAAGCATTCTTGACATCTAATTGGTACATGTTCCAATTTTTGGATGCAGCTACACTCACCAATAATCTGATTGTTGGCATCTTAGCCACAGGAGAAAATGTCTCCTCATAATCAATGCCTTGGGTTTGTGCAAAACCCTTGGCTACCAAACTAGCTTTGTACCTGTTGATTGTACCATCAGAGTTCCTCTTTAGTTTGTAGATCCATCTGGATCCTATCACCTTCATAGAGTCCTTCTTGGGTACCAAGTCCCATGTGTCACTCTCCTTGAGAGCTTCTATTTCTTCATCCATAGCTCCTTTCCATTCTGGTTTGGTAATTGCCTCTTCATATGAACCTGGTTCTTCACTTAACAAGTCCTTTGCAAGATAAATTGAATGCTTAGTTACAAGAGATGTATCATACCCATATCTGATAGGTTTCTTACTTTCTCTATGAGATCTCCTTATTGCTTGAGTTGAAGATTGTGGTATATCCTCAAGCTTCTTCATCTTCATCTTGCCTCTGGACTTCCATGCCTTGAATTCTTCAAGATTGATTGTGTCATCATCTTCTGAATTTGAGTCTTCCTTCTGGATTGGTTCTTCCTTTGAGAGTTTTGGAAACTCCTCTTCCAAATCATAGGGTAGACTAACCTTCTTGCAATCATTCTCATACCATGAGTCATTCTCGTCAAAGATGACATCTCTGCTTACCTTGAACCCTTTATTGGTTGGGTTGTAGAATCTGTACCCTTTTTGATTCAAGTCATAACCAATGAAAATACATTTTTCTGCTTTTGGATCTAACTTTCCTCTTACCTGTGAGGGGATGTGCACATATGCTACACAGCCAAAAATTTTGCAATGATCCAATGATGGTCTCTTACCATGCAAAGCTTCATAAGGTGTCATTCCATCAAGTGACTTTGATGGCAACCTGTTTATGAGATAGGTGGCAGTAGATACACTCTCTGCCCAAAGATAATTTGGCAACTTCTTTTCATTAAGCATTGACCTAGCTGTTTCAACAATAAGTCTATTTCTTCTCTCAGCTACCCCATTTTGTTCAGGTGAGTACCTTGTGGTTATCTCCCTTTTGATGCCTCTTTCCTGCAAGAAGTCCTCAAACTCATTGGAGAAGTATTCACATCCTCCATCTGACCTTAGCTTCTTCAAGTTCCTTCCTGTTTGATTTTCAACTAGTGCAAGATATCTTTTGAAACAATTAAACACTTCATCCTTGTGCTTCGTAAAGTATAACACAGTCCATCTGCTATAATCATCAATGAAAGACACATAGTACCTTGATCCTGAAATGGAGGGATCCTTGCTAGATCCCCAAACATCTGTGTGCACCAAGTCTAGGTAGTCTTCATGCATAAAACCTTTCCTTGAGTAGGGCAATCTGTGAGACTTACCAAACTGACAAGCACCACATTTGTAAATCATGTGTTGCTTGGATACATTAGGTATCCCAAGCACACATTGGTCCCTGCACATTTGCTTTAAGGTCCTTTCACCTATGTGACCTAATCTCTTGTGCCATATTTCTAATTCTGAAAGTGTTTGATCCTTGTAATTGTATAAAGCAATGTTTTTTGTGTCTTCTAGCTCAAAAGTAAACAATCTACCTGATTTTTCTCCCTTGGCTATCCTTTTGAATCCATGTCTTGGGTCCTCCACATATGCTCCATGTTGATTGAACCTGACCTGTAAACCTTTCTCCACAATCTGACCAACACTCATTAAGTTTTTGGTAATGCTTGGTACATAAAGTACCCTGCTCAATAGGTTCTGGTTACCATCACAAGTTTTTACATTTCCAATCTTTATTACAGAATGCTTAGTATCATCACCTGTGTGTACTTGATGTTTGCCCTTTGGTTCCTCAAGATCAGAGAGTAGTGCCACATTGCCAGCTACATGATTAGAACACCCTGAATCAATATAAAACAGATGATCATCATTGATACCGGACTTGGAAGTCATATTCATGATCAATAGGGAGTCATCTTGCTCCTCTGTGTAGTTGTTGTAGTCTTTCCTATTTCTGAATCCTCCTTGGTAGTTACCATTATGGTTGTTGTTGTAATTGTTGTAGCCATTGTAGCCTTGGTGTTGGTTGAACCTTCCTCTTCCTTGAGAGTATCCACCTCTTTGATAGCCTCTTCCTCTCTGATTTTTGTAGTTTCTGTAGCACTCATCTGTGGTGCGGTTAGACAATCCACAAATATTGCATGGTGATGAATTGTAGGGTCTCCCCCTACCTTTCTTACCTCCTCTGCCCCGGCCTCTTGAAGATCTACCTCTCCCTGCATAGTTGGCTTGGGAGGTAGAACCTTCATCCATTGCTTTTTTCCTTTACCTTTGTCTTTAATCTTTTTATCAGTATATAGGGCAGAAGGAGTGTTACCTTTAGATGTATCTCCAACCTTTGTGAACTTTGCTTCATGTGTGAATAGTTGGCCCATCAGAGTTGTGAGATGTGGGGTATGCATGTCCATGTAGAGATCCATTGCAGTGGTGAAGCTTTCCCACTTATCATCTGCCTTTCGTCCATTGGTTACTTGCCTTACTATTTGTTACTCTTCAATCTCCTCTCCTATGCTTGCTAATTGGTCTGCCACATCCTTGATCTTGGTCACAAATTCTGAGACTGATTGCTTTGGTTGCTTCCTAAGGGTTGTGAATTCAATCCACAATTGATTCTTCCTGGCCCTTGTATTAGATGAAAAGTATGATGACAAGGTTTCCCAAGTTTCTTGGGAAGTCTTACAATTCCTGATGTGAGGTAAAAGGAAATCAGATATAGAGTTAAGAAGATAAGACCTTGCCAATGCATCTTTTGCACACCATGTATTAAGCCTTTCTTGTTCTTCCTTGGTGGGTAGACCCCTTGCTTTGAATGAGGGCAATTCCTCATCTCCTGAGATGAATCCAAATAGACTTCTTCCTTGTAGATAGGTCTTCATCCTCAGAGACCAAGCTTGATAATTGTTCTTGTCCAATTTATCAATGAATGAAGGAAAACCATCTCCCATGTTACCTTGTTTGCTCTGATACCACTGTTGGGAAAGATGGATGGATGCACTCAGAGAATGAGTAGGTGCTGCTAAACTTGCTTTGCACCAGCCCTCCTTTGCTTCAGAGTTGATTAATACACTTGCTTAGCTTTCAACTGACACCAATAAATCATATATGTACTTTGCAAATGATGTGTGTAGTGATCAAATCAAAACAGGCTACTTGATACTTCACAAATCCAAGAAAACTTGCTATTTTGGTATTGACACCTGCTCAGAGTTATGCTCAGTGTGACCAGCACAGTTGAAATTGATCCAATTCCTTCTAGAGGTATTAGATTAGTTTAACAAGCTACCATTTGCAAGTGGAATGAGATAAAATGATGAACTATACTTAGAGAAATCACTTTAGCAAAATTATGATTACCCCCGACTTTTTAGGAGAGTTGCAGAGATAGACCAGAGAGCTCTTCGACGACGATTTCTCAGAAATGGCTGAATCAAATTTCTTGAAACTTTGTATGCTGATAGAAGACTTCGAGCTGAATCTAGAAAGCTTTTAATCACTTGATTTGATGGATTAATCACTGAGATATGCCCTTGTGAAGTTGACAGAGTTGAATGTAGAGAACTCAGAGAACACAGAAGTGATAGATGTAAATGTATGTATTAATTCACATTGATGTACATTCCCATTGGCATGATAAACATTGCCAAATGGTACTCAAAGGTGTAAGCTATGGAGTGGACCTCACACACTCAATGATCAGTAGTCTAAGCCTCGGGAATGGTGACTCACTCTCTCGCGACTTTTCAAGCATATCTTATATATGAAGTTGAATAGGAATTTGAATTTGAATTCAAATCTTGGCTCCATTTAGTCAATCTTCTAAACTTATGGAGATATTCCCTCAATCACTAGTTCTACTTTTCCACGAATCAATCAAGTAGGTTTATACAAAAGATTCCAAGTCATTTAGACTTTTACATGGGTAAAATGGTAATAAACCTTAAGCATAAGTTCCTATGGGTCTTCACTCATGTAGAGTCTTCAAGTCAAATATCCAAGACAAATGTGTAGGCTTGCAAATTACACCAACATATGCAAGGAAGGCTGATGATGGCATCAAGATTGTGGCCATTTATGTTGATGACTTGATTGTAGCTGGCAATAATGAAGAAAGCATCAAAGAGGTAAACCAACTTCTTATGCAGGAATTTGACATGAAAGATCTTGGTGTGCTGCGCTATTTCTTGGGCATTGAGTTTATACATACAGAAACAGGTATATGGATGTCGCAACGGGAATATGCCTTGAATATGCTGCAAAACTATGGTATGGCTGGTTGTAAGTGAATTTCTATGCCATTAGATCAGAATTTGAAGTTGTATACTACATGAGGTGAAGCATTGGAAAATGCTACTATGTACAGGAAAATTGTGGGAAGTCTTATATATCTTGCAATTACAAGGCCTGATTTAAGCTATACTGTTGGACTTGAAAGTCAGATTATGGAGGTTCCCAAGAAGCCACATTTGGATGCTCTAGGGTGCACTCTACGTTATGCGAGTGCTACTTTGGATTATGCATTGTTTTATGAAGCTGGTGTAGATTTGCAGGTTGATGGATACACCGATGCAGATTGGGCTGGTAGTACTCCTGATAGAAGATCTACTAGTGGCTTTCTTTTCTCACTTGGAGGTGCAGCTATTACATGGAGCAGTAAGAAGCAACCCATCATTGCTTTGTTGAGTACAGAGGCTGAGTATAGAGGTGCTGCAATGGCAGCATGTGAGGCATCATGGCTGGAGATGTTACTTGCAGATTTAGGTGTGGAAGTACAAAAGCCTATCACTATCGATTGTGATAATCTTAGCAGCATATAGTTAGCAGAGAACCCTGTTTTCCATGCTAGAACAAAGCATATCGAGGTCCATTATCACTTCATTAGAGAGAAAGTATTAGCAGGTGATATTGATCTTGTTTATGTGAGAACAGATGAGCAAGTTGCTAATATTTTCACCAAAGCACTTGGAGTTGAGAAGTTGAAGAAGTTTTGGGAGATGCTTGGATTACAGGATATGGCGTTGAGCTTGATGGGGAGTCTTGAGATAGCAAGCTCAACATGTGATGATCCAGGATAACACGTACCAGTTTTTCGTTTCTCTGACATGTATAGTGGTCACGCCGGTATATGTCAGGGATACTTCATTGGGCTTTATAAGATTTATCTACCGAGAGTGATGGCACATTTCTTTCTTGCCAGCTCACTCATTCGCAGACATTAGGTTTTGCCTTATGTATTGATCTTTATATATTGCACTTGTTGTATTCTTGTTTTGAGGTCATTCTTGTACATTCCTTTTATGTAATAGAAGAAGAAGAAGAAGAAGAAGAAGAAGAAGAAGATCATTCTTCCTTGCCTCAATCTGTGTGTGTGCTTCTCCTTGAGAGTGAGAGTGTGTGTGTGAGCTCTCTTCCTTATCTCTTTCCTTGTGACACTTCCCAAGTCTCTTGGGAGGTCTTGCAATTCATAATGTGAGGTAATAAGAAATTAGATATTGAGTTAATTATATAAGACCTCACTAGATCATCCTTTGCACACCATGGAGTTAGCCTTTCTTGCTCTTCTCTTGTAGGTTCATATTTGCTTCTAAATATTGGCATTTCATCATCTCTAGAGCTGTATCCATATAAGCTTCTTCCTTGGAGATAAGCTTGAATCCTTAGGGACCATGCTCGATAGTTGCTCCTATCCAATTTTCCAATGAAGGATGGAAATCCATCTCCATTTAATTTGATGTTTCTCTGATACCACTACTGAAGAAGATGGTGGATAGATTCCAGAGATAAAGTGGTGTTGCAAAATTGTGCTTCATACCATCCACAAACAAGCTGTGGAGAGTAGAGTAGAACTTTTGAGCTTCTTGACAATCACAAATAATCACCTAAGTGCTTCAGAGCATGATCCTCTAATCAATGGATCAAAACAGATGAGTAGAAAATTCAACTATGTGCTACTACTTGCTATTTTGGTCTCTTCACATGTTCAAGAAAATGAATAGTGCTCTTAACCTGCTAGCAATTGATTAAAATCCTTTTGGGAGTATATAATTAACTTAGATAGCTACTAGTCACAATTTATTTCAATAAATATGATCAAGTGTACACTAAGAATGATGTTTATCAAGTTGGATGACTATCGAGACATTTTCGGGCTACGATAGTATGCAAGCCAGTGAGTAGAATTGTGAAGATATTTCGAGATTAAGACTAGCAATGACAATGAAACTTTGTAGCTATGAAACAGACAATATGCGAATCTATACAAATTTAAATCGCATCAAATAATCAACTATGCACTGAGAAACAAGTCTGATAAGATCACTTTTCTGAGGTGAACTTGACTGAGAAGTGAAGTAGAGATGTGATGAATGTATATGTACTAAATCACATAGAATTACAATGAGCTTGGCAATGTATAATTTCACAATTTGAGGATAGTGATGGAGTTATACAATGAGCCCACTAATCACAAAAAATCCCTCTCAAATGATCTCCAAATTGGGCTCTTACTCACACAAGATTTTGATCCATTTTTATAGCTTTGGACTTGGAGCCTACTTTTGAATTCAAATTCAAGCTTTTACCATAAAGTGAATCCTAAAATTTAGATCTTACTTTCTTATCAATCAAATACCAAGTAATTCAAGATTTGCTTCCTCCTAACTCCACATCACAGTTGTTGGGATAGATGGATGGACACTCCAAGAAATGAGTAGGTACCACCAAGTCCTGCTTCGTACCTGCCCCTTATAGCTATAGGGTTGAGTTGTAGGCCCTCTTATCTTTCCAATGACACTATAAAACTGCCTATGTACTTTGGAAATGATGTAAGAAATGATTGAATCAAAATAGACTACTTCCAAATTGAAGGATCAATGAAAACCTTCTATTTTTTATCACACATCTACTACTTGTTATGCTCAGTGCTACCAGTATAGTAGGAATTAGAAAAATTCCTTTTAAAGGTATCTATTTAGCTTAGTAAGCTAATGATTCCAAGTTGAATCACTTGAAATGAGGCACTATACACAGAACAATCAATTTAGCAATTGAATCAATACCCCGAGTTTTTTTTGGACCTCTGTAAAGTTTGACCAGTGAGTGCCTCAATGTACTTTTCTCTAATTTGGCTGAATGGATTTCCTTAAAAATTTGTTAGCATGTAGATAACTTGGAATGGATTTCAAAAAGCTATAGATAATTGAAAATCATGGAGAAATGTCTCAGATATGAGCAGTACAAGTGGACAGTTATCAATGACTATAAAAGAGAGATCATAGATAAACAATGTAGATCTATTGTATCAATGAACACTATTGTATAAGATCATAGGCTTGACAATCATAGCCTAATGATGGTGAGTAGTGTATGCTACAATGTAGACCTCACACTCTTACAAAATGACACTGGAGAACGTCGAAAATTGAGACTTCTACCAGCGACTTTTTTCAAGGCACTTTTATAAGTGCTACATTTGATTTTTAATGTGAATTCAACTTTTGGCTCTCCCTAAAAGTAGTCCACCAATCTAGGAGTTATTCTCTCTAACATAAAGTCTTGATTTCTGAACTAATAAACTACATGAGTTTGTTGAGAGTTACAAAGATTCTTCCATGTTAAAAAACTTTTACAAATGTAAATGATAAAATTTTCCTAGCAATAGTTTCCATGTAGCTTGAATTGTTCATGAATCTTCTAGCCAAATGTGTGGGCTTGAACTTTGCACCAACAACTCCCCCTGAAGCCAAACATTTTGGCTTGGTCTTCTTCTTCAATCTTCATGAATGTCCTACGATCCAATCATTGACTTAAACCTACAAAGTTTTATACCATCTAATGCTTTTGTCAATAAGTCTGCAAATTGCATATTAGTTGATAGAATATGCCAACCGAATCTCTTTGCTCAATAAATTCTCTCTCACATAATGATAGTGGACCTCTATATGCTTAGTCCTAGCATGATATATAGGATTAGCTGCAAGATGTAGTGAGCTGGTATTATGTCCAAAAATCATTGGAGATTCAGTATGCAAACCTAAATCTGCATACAATAATTTTATCCATATTGCCTCTTGAGTAGCATTGGCTAATCCTCTATACTTTGCCTATGTAGAAGATAGAGCAATAGTAGGTTGCTTCTTTGAAGACCATGATATAGGTTTGTTACCTACAAAAGATAGGTATCCAGAGGTACTCCTATCATCTTTACAACCTGCCCAATGTGCATCTAAATATATCTTGATGTTCAAGTCTGAGGTATAAGGAAAGTACAACCCTTGATTGTGAATGCCCTCAAGGTACTTCAAAATCCTTTTGGTAGCTTCCTAATGAGGTTCCCTAGGTTTGTGCATAAACTGACACTTACTTCATAAGTAATATCAATCCTTGTCAATGTAGCATAGTTCAAGCTTCCTACTAAGCTTTGGTAACCTGCAATATTCTCAAGCACATCACCTTCATAGGCACTTAATTTTTGGTTTACCTCCATTGGAGTACTTGCAACTTTGGCATCCTACAAATGAAACTTCTTTAACATATCCTGTATATACTTCCTCTGAGTAATATAAATTCCAAAGTTAGTGTAGGCTAACTCAAGTCCAAGAAAGTATTTTAGTGATCCAAGATCACTAATTTCCAACTCCTACATCATCTCATTATTTATCTGTTTGATGCCATTAGCATCATTACCTGTGAGTATGATATCATCAACATATACACATACATATATTACCTATGAATTACTTCTCTTGATGAACAGAGAAGTATGCACTTTACTCATGATAAAACCTTGATCTTGAAGATAAGTAATCAACCTATGGTTCCATGCCCTAGCTTCCTAGTTCAATCCATAAAGAGCTTTGTTCAATTTACATACATATGTTACCTTGTTTGGGTCATCATAGCCAGGAGGTTGAGACATGTACACCTCCTCTGAAATCCAGCCACTTAGAAATGCATTTTTTACATCCAACTGATACATTTTCCAATTCTTTGATGCAGCCACACTTGCCAATACTCTTATGGTTGGCATTTTGGCCACAGGTGAAAAGGTTTCTTCATAATCAACTCCTTGGGTTCGTGCAAAACCCTTAGCCACAATAGCTTTATACTTGCTTATTGATCCATTAGAATTCCTTTTTATCTTATAGATCCATCTAGAACCAATTACCTTCATAGACTCCTTCTTTGGTACTATTTCCCAATATCTATCTCCTTGAGTGCTTCAATTTCCTCATCCATAGATTCCTTCCTTTCTGCCTTGGTTTTTTCCTCTTCATATGATGATGGATCTTCAAATGACAAGTCTTTTGCAAGATAAACAGAGTGCTTAGTAACTACGGAAGTGTCATACCCATATCTGATTGGCTTCTTGCTCTCCATTTGTGATCTTCTGATTGCTTGGTTCCATGATTCAGATATATCCTCCAACTTCTTCATCTTGAATTTGCCTTTGGACTTCCATGCCTTGAAATCTTCTAAGTTGATGATGTCCTCATCATCTGCGTTTGTGTCTCCATTGTGAGTAGGCTCCTCCTTAATGAGGCTTGGAAACTCCTCTTCCAAGTCATAAGTTAACTTTATTTTCCTGCATTCACTATCAAACCAAGAGTCATTCTCATCAAAGACAACATCTCTACTGACCATGAATCCTTTGTTTGAAGGATTGTAGAACCTATATCCTTTCTGATTTAAATCATACCCTATGAAGATGCACTTCTCTGCCTTAGGGTCTAGCTTACCTATTATCTGAGAAGGAATATGCACATAAGCTACATATCCAAAGATCTTGCAATGATCAAGTGAGGGTCTTCTACCATGCCATGCTTCATATGGGGTCATCCCATCAAGGTATTTGGATGGAAATCGTTTTACAAGATAAGTGGCAGTAGATACACTCTCTATCTACAAGTAATTAGGTATTCTTTTCTCATTTAACATTGACCTAGCTGTATGAATGACTATAATAGAGAGATCATAGATGAACAATGTAGATCTATTGTATTAATGAACATTGTTGTACAAGATCATAGGCTTGAAAATCATAGTCTAATGATGGTGAGTAGTGTAGGCTAAAATGTAGAACTCACACTCTTAGAAAATGACAATGGAGAACTTCGAAAATTAAAACTTCTACCTGTGACTTTTTTCAAGCCACTTTTAAGTGCTACATCAGTTTTGAATTTGAATTCAACTTTTGGCCCTCCCTAAAAGTAGTCCACCAATCTAGGAGTTATTCTCTCTAACATAAATTTGTGATTTCTCAACTAATAAACTCCATGACTTTGTTGAGAGTTACAAAGGTTCTTCCAAGTTAAAAACCTTTTACAAATCTAAAAGATAAAATTTTCCTAGCAATGGTTTCCATGTAGCTTGAATTGTTCATGAATCATCTAGACAAATGTGTGGGCTTGCACATTGCACCAACAAGAGTAGTGAAATTACCATATGAACGTTTACAAGGATAAATGTAAATTGATTTTCACAAGGGAATAGTCATGTGTGACTATATGAAATAAATGCTAATTTGCCAAGTATGGAGGCTTTGACTCATTTGCACGAACATTTTTTGAGTAAATATAGAAGATATTAAGGAACAAAATATTGTTTAAGCTAATTCTTAGGAACACAAATATATATTTTGATTCTATATTCTCCATCATATAAATATTGAGTAGATGCCTTATTAGTCAAACATAGGGAAATATTGTAGTCACATGTCACCATCCAAAACAATCGAGATGTTAAAACTTAAAAATATTGTGAGTTGTATAGAAGTATGGGAGTTACAATACTAGTTATGTCTTTCATGCATGACAATTAGAAGATAAACTATAACAAAATACCTATATGCATAGAATTAAGAACAAAACATTGAAAGAAACTAAACTTGTGATATTTGAGCGACCATAGAGCTTCTTGATTTTTTTGCCTAATATCATGTGGAATAAATTATCTATATAAGAATTTAAATTCAAGAGATACTTTTCTACTAGTAAATAGAAAACAAACCTTACTACTCATAGATAATTTCTTATTTCTACTTCATTGTTCCCAAATACGAGCTAAGTGATCAAATGTTCATGTCAAATTTTCCTATTGGTAACACTACGTAAGAAATAAAGTGCATATGCATAAGTTGAAATGTATGTATGAAGGTGTGCAGATTTGCAAAGAGGATTATGATGGGCTAACCACGTTGCTTTAGAGTTATGGCTTTCTTTAGATTCATGTTCAGATGGGAGCTTGATATGCTTGATACTTTATGTTGATGATATGTTGATTGTTGGGAAGTCCTCTTCTCACTTATCAATTCTAAAAAACAATTTGCATAAGACATTCGATATGAAGAATTTGGGGGATGGCAAACATATTCTTTGCATGTGAATTGCTTGTGATAAGAGTAAGAGATGCATATACTTGTTGAAAATTGAGTACATATGCAAAGTATTTCACATGTTTAATATGCAAGGTTGAAAGGGATTGAGCACACCTTTACCCACATATGTGAAATTAAGCAAGGATGATTGCCCCAGATCAACTGACAGAAAAGAATTCATGAAGAAAATTGGTTATCACTCTATTGTTAGTAGTCTCATGTATGATATGGTAACAACATTGGGAAGCGGTCAAGATGACTTTGAGATATTTGAGTGGCACTAAGGACAAGTGTCTATGCTTAGGTAGAGGGAAGACATCCATTATTAGTTACACACATTCGAACTATGCTTGCTGTGTAGACAATCGTAAGTCTACATCATTTTCTTTTTTTTTTTTATGATTTTGAACCTTTCTAAGTACATCAACATCATCCTTAGCTCAAAAATGATTCAGCACGTTTATCCATTAAAAAATAAATAAAAATTAGAAATATGCTAGTAGTGGTGTATTTCACCATTTCTTTCAAGCTGAATTGCAAAGTTGAAAACGATTTCTGATGTTTGATTTAGAAAAAAGGCAATTCAAAAGTGATAACAGACGTTAATATCATCACTTGGAAAAGCATTTTTAGGAAAAATGTGAGATGAAAAACAACATTTGATAAAGGATTTTGAAGTTTGAGATGGATACATTGACTATTCATGGCAATAACAAACAAAGCTCATCACATTGAAAACATGCCATAAATTGGAGAAACCAATGCTTCCATTGCATATAGAACATGCCAAGACCCTAAGATTGATTGCCTACTTTCTTGATTCAGATATCCAGAGGTCTTGTTTTAGATTGTTATTAGTGATGACTTCATAAATCTTCAATCACCCTTGAGCACTACTCTTGAAAAGCTACATAAGGACTTCTTGGCCACATACATCCTTAGTTCTCCCAACACCAATCTTGGGAGCTCCAAGAGTCATAATCAACAAGTAAGTACTTTTCAAGTTATAGTTTCTAGTTCTTTTCCTATTCCTTGTTCTAGTCTTCATTAGCTTGGTTCTTCAATATCTACTCTAGCCCTCTTGTAATCTTCCAGCACGAGATCTTCTTATATTATTTCTTCTACCTATTAAATCTCTCTCAAAGGGAGTTCTTATAATTCAGAGATTTTGTATCATACCTACAATCACCAGTTGTGGGATCTCTTGTATTCTGTGTAGACTACTTTCGGTAATTCGGATTTCGGGATTGTGCGACTTCTTGTATCACTTACATATTCTTGTATACTTTTCTCTATGTGGATGATCTTGTGGGAGGGCATAATCCAGTGCTCCTTTGACATTTTTGTAGGTCTCACTTCTATCTAAGACTAGGCATCATGGAGATCACGGTTAAACACATTATGGTGTGACATTAGAGTCTTGAGTAGTCAGTTAAGGACCTAGTTACTGACACACAGGAGTTGCGATTGGACATATGATGCATGTCAAAAAACTCAATATAAGAATACAAGAATTAATTGAGAATCTTCAAGAAAATCAAGAAAGTATTCAAGTGAATCAACACCCCAATTCATTGTTCACAAAGGAGTGAAAGAACTGCATGCCCAAAAATTTCCAGGAGGATCACACCAAGTTATGTGGATTCGTATAGCAAGATAAATTGTATATTCGTATCAACCCTCATAGATACCTAGAGGAGGTATCCAAGGTTGGTTTTGTTGGAACCTTTGTCTATAGTCCAACAACATCATGGTTTGCCCCATTCTTCGAGAAGGATGTTGAAATTCAAGCTTCAACCTTAAATCTTAGTTGGACAATTATACAAAAGACTAATAAAATTTCAATTTGATTAGAAATACCATCTAGGTTAAAAAATCATATTTCAAGTAACATAAAATTCATGAAATGTTTCAATGCGGCTCCTCCTATTATTCCTATTGCTAATAATCCACCATTACGTCATTTATATATTGAAATTTTGGCACTTACGAAAATGTATGATTATGATGAATTAACACACAAAAATAAACTCAATATTACAGACAGACATCCAGTAAAGTACATAGAACATATTATGGAAGAATCTCAATCGATAGAAAATATTTGAGTAATGCAAAATCATTGTCCGTTGATTAGTACCTATGATTTAGAAACTTTTCAAAATAATTAAATAAAAAGTTCTATACATATTTCCTCTCTTGATTTGAAATGATTATTATTCCTCAAGAATGTAACATGTGATCAACCATGTCAATGGAGTTTACCACTCAACAATATTATTCCTTATTATATGCAGGTGCTCTCTTTCTATAAATATTGCAAATGTTATTTGGTAAATGTATGAGGTACCGGTGACTTCTTAGAGAAAACACACAACTCTTCATTTTTATTCCCTTATTTGTACAAAAAATTCTTATTCAAAATGAAGAGTTCTTTCCTCTAAATACACATGCTTCAAAATAGACATATGCACAAATTTAGAAATATGCACGAATGTCTTGAACTCATTCTCAAATTAATACTATTGAAATCCTAGAGCTACCATACATTCATAATTTCTAAGGTTTGTGGTTCACTTTTCAAACAAAAATATCTAGTTTATCTACACTATCATTTCATGATTACTTGACCTACATTAATTCTCAAAAGTCACTATTGCTCTACTCTTTGTATAATATCCTTCATAGAACTTTTTGAAGAATCTTCAATATGTAATGAAACTTCATGTATGATCTTTCTTTATAGGAAGATTCAGACATAAATTGTATGATCAAGAAATTCCATTACCCAAGAATCACTCAAAGTTAAAACATTGAATACTTTCAAACACATATTCCTTTTAAGGAATAATGTGAAAAAGAAGCTTCATACTATTCCAGAATATTCTTGATAGCCTCGTAAACTCAGGATGACCAATCGGATCAGGAGAGTACATTCACTTCATTTATGGCAACAATGAGCCAATTGACCTAAGGATCTGCTTGATACTTTACATTGATGATATGTTGATTGTTGGGAAGTCCTCTTCTCACTTATCAAATCTCAAAAAGATATTTGCATAAGACATTCGATATGAAGAATTTGGGGGATGGCAAACATATTCTTTGCATGTGCATTGCTTGTGATAAGAGTAAAAGATGCATATACTTGTTGAAAATTGAGTGCATATGCAAAGTACTTCACATGTTTAATATGCAAGGTTGAAAGGGATTGAGTACACCTTTACCCACATATGTGAAATTGAGCAAGGATGATTGCCCCAGATCAATTGACAGAAGAGAATTCATGAACAAAACTGGTTATCACTCTGTTGTAAGTAGTCTCATGTATAATATGGTAGCTCCGAGGCTAGACATTGCATTTGCAATGGGAGTTGTGAGTAGATATATGTCTAATCTTGGCTAACGACATTGGGAAGCGATCAAGATGATTTTGAGATATTTGAGTGGCACTAAGGACAAGTGTCTATGCTTAGGTAGAGGGAAAACATCCATTATTGGTTATACACATTCGGACTATGCTCGCTCTGTAGAAAATCATAAGTCTACATCAAGGTACATTTTTCATTTTGCTATAGGTGCTATCTCTTGGCGATATTGTCAATATTCTCATGCAAGTTCTGGTTTAAGATTATGTTGAATACCTTTGATATTTAAATATCTGTACTCATAATAGGTTATTTTTGTTATAGTGTTATGAAAGTAGTTTAGTTTAAGGGACTCATCTACATCATTTTCTAATTTTTTTAATGATTTTGAACCTTTCTAAGTACATCAACATTATCCTTATCCTAAAAATGATTCAACACGTTTATCCATTAAAAATATAAAAAATTAAAAGAATGCTAGTAGTGGTGTATTTCACCATTTCTTTCAAGATGAATTGTAAAGTTGAAAGCAATTTGTGATGTTTGATTTAAAAAAAAAGGCAATTCAAAAATGATAACAAACGTTAATATCATCACTTGGAAAAGCATTTTTAGGAAAACCATGATATGAAAAACAAAATTTGATAAAGGATTTTGAAGTTTGTGATGGATACATTGATTGTTTAACGGGAGTAAAATATGAATATTTTTTAAGTGTAACTACTATCTTCCATATCATCTCATGAGGTTACAAAATCATGGGAACACATGTATTAAAATTCCATGAAATTGTTCTCCCATGGTGCATATGAAATGGTTCATGGCAATAATAAACAAAGCTCATCACATTGAAAACATGCCAAAAATTGGAGAAACTAATGCTTCCATTGCATATAGAACATGCCAAGACCCTAAGATTGATTTTCTACTTTCTTGATTCAGATATCCACAGGTCTTGTTTTAGATCGTTATCATTACTGATGACTTCATAAATCTTCGATCACCCTTGAGCACTACTCTTGAATAGCTACATAAGACCTTCTTGGCCACATACATCCTGAGTCCTCGCAACACCAATCTTGGGAGCTCCAGGTGTCATAATCAACAAGTAAGTACTTTTCAAGTTATAGTTTCTAGTTCTTGTCCTATTCCTTGTTCTAGTCTTCATTAGCTTGGTTCTTCAATATCTATTCTAGCCCTCTTGTAATCTTCTAGCACGAGATCTTGTTATATTATTTCTTCTACCTATTAAATCTCTCGTAAGGGAGTTCTTATAATTCAGAGATTTTGTATCATACCTACAATCACCAGTTGTGGGATCTCTTGTATTCTATGTATACTAGTTTCCGTAATTCGGAGTTCAGGATTGTGCGACTTCTTGTATCACTTACATATCCTTGTATACTTTTCTCTATGTGGATGATCTTCTGGGAGGGCATAATCCAGTGCTCCTTTGACATTTTTGCAAGTATCACTTCTATCTAAGACTAGGCATCATGGAAATCACAATTGAACACATTATGTCATGACATTAGAGTCTGGAGTAGTGAGTTGAGGACCTAGTTACTAACACATAGGAGTTGTGATTGGACATATGATGCATGTAAGAAAACTCAATATAAGAATACAAGAACTAATTGAGAATCTTCAAGAAATCAAGAAAGTATTCAAGTGAATCAATAACCCAATTCGTTGTTCATGAAGGAGTGAAAGAACTGCATGCCCAAAAATTTAGATGAGGATCACACCAAGTTGTGGATTCCTATAGCAAGATAAAGTGTATATTCGTATCAACCCTCATAGATACCTAGAGGAGGTATCCAAGGTTGGTTTGGTTCGAACCTTTGTCTATAGTCCAACAACATCATGGTTTGCCCCATTCTACGAGAAGGATGTTGAAATTCAAGCCTCAACCTTAATCTTAGTTGGACCATTATACAAAAGACTAATAAAATTTCAATTTGATTAGAAATACCATCCAGGTTAAAAAATCATATTTCAAGTAACATATAATTCATGAAATGTTTCAATATGGCTCCTCCTATTATTCCTATTGCTAATAATCCACCATTACTTCATTTATATATATTGAAATTTTGGCACTTAAGAAAATGTATGATTATGATGAAATTACCACACAAAAACAAACTCAATATTACAGACATCTAGTAAAGTACATAGAACATATTATGGAAGTATCTCAATAGATAGAAAATATTTGAGTAATGCCACATCATTTTCCGTTGATTAGTACCTATTATTTAGAAACTTTTCAAAATAATTAAATAAAAAGTTTTATACATCTTTCTTCGCTTGATTTGAAATGATTATTATTCCTCAAAAATGTAACATGTGATCAACCATGTCAATGGAGTTTATAACTCAGAAATATTATTCCTTATTATATGCAAGTGCTCTCTTTCTATAAATATTGCAAATGTTATATTAGTAAATGTATGAGCTACCGATGACTTCTTAGAGAAAACACACAACTCTTCATTTTTATTCCCTTATTTGTACAAAAAATTCTTAGTCAAAATGAAGAGTTCTTTCCTCTAAATACACATGCTTCAAAATAGACATATGCACAAATGTAGAAATATGCACAAATGTCTTGAACTCATTCTCAAATTAATACTATTGAAATCCTAGAGCTACCATACATTCAGAATTTCTAAGGTCTATGGTTCACTTTTCAAAAAAAAAATCTAGTTTATCTACACTATCATTTCATGATTACTTGACCTACATCAATTCTCAAAAGTCACTATTTCTCTACTCTTTGTATAATATCCTTCATAGAACTTTATGAAGAAACTTCAATATTTAATGAAACTTCATGTATGGTCTTTCTTTATAGGAAAATTCAGACATAAATTGTATGCTCAAGAAATTCCATTACCCAAGATTCACTCAAAGTTAAAACATTGAATACTTTCAAACACATATTCCCTTTAAGGAGGAATGTGAAAATGAAGCTTCAAACTATTCCAGAATATTCTTAATAGCCTCGGAAACTCACGATGACACATTGGATCAGGAGATTCCATTCACTTCATTTACGGGAACAACGAGCCAATCGACCTAAGGATCTTGCTTGTTGAGTATGCCTAAACTTGAACATAGTCTCCATTTTTGTTGCTTAGAGCTCATGCCCTGTAGTAGATATTATTATTCAAGTGGGCGTGATACGGATTTTACATAGTTACTATGCAAAATCTCTTGAATGACATGGTCTTCATTAATCAATGATTTTGGTAGGAAAACCAGATATTTCATTCTTCGCATGTTTCATGGAAGGTAAGTAGCATGTGGTGAGAGCATCCAAGCACCCATAGCTATTTTGAATGAGGAAATATGAGGGATAATGGTATGCCTGATAGGTAATTAAATGAAGGCATGTGCCCATGCATCTTTTCAATCCATTCAAAATTTCTTAAAAGTGGTTGTGTGTTGGTGGTATACTTGGAATTGTCAAAATCAGAACTAAACGAGGAGTGAGAATAGGAACTGACCACAGTTAGAAATTGCAACCTCGTCATCACCACTTGCATCAACCATACTTAGAGTATTTGTATAGCTTCATTGCATATTTCAATACCTATAGAATATATCTACAATCGCTTTGCAACAATTATATGCCTCATCATGTATGTTTACACCAATATACATAAAACATCATTGCTCTTAGCCACAACCGATGAGTACATAAGACGAAACAAAATAAAAGAAATAATAATATAGTCCATATACATAATAAAACGTTTTATTTCATTCACAACTTTTTTTTTCTGGTAAGCAAACAAAGTGTCTTTCTTCGCAAGTAAATAGCTCGTTAACATTTTGCTTTCTTCTAATGAAACTCACTATAAATCCAATGATAACGAAAATGTACTTATGTTTCTATGTGCATAGTGTTTCCTCTCAAGAAAAAAAAATATATTAAAGCACCAATTAGCCAATTCCAATAAACAATGAATATGTATATGAACAAGTGAATAACTATGTATATAGCGATTTTATTAAGTAAGTAAGTAACTACGTGTGTATAAATGTATGTTTCTATGTGTGCATAAATATATCTTCTCTTTGTACGAATGTTTTTTTGAGAATTACACCCCCATATAGAAATCAAAGGCCAGTATACATGAAGATTTTAGAGCCAAATTCAATTACGAAGGGGTATGTCAATAAAGCTAAACTAATTAGAAGCAGTTGTACATGGATGTATTAGAAACTTAAATCACAACGTATAAGCACATTGAACATTTAGAAGACATAAAGGAATGAATTACGATATGACATTATAAATTTTATGAGTGCTGAGTAGATGCTTTTACTCCAACCAATGAAAGTAATGCAGTCACATATCCTCCCCCAAAACAAACAACATGCTTTACAAGTATGGGAGGCAGAATGTCTTTGATGCTTCGTAAGTGGAGGAGAAGTCATTTACAAATACCTATATCTGTAGATTGAAGAACAAAGCATATAAAGCTTGCTGATTCTATTGCTAATATCGTATTGGCTAAAGCTTCCCTTCCATATCAAAAGAATAGCTCAGAAGACACACAATTATAAGTACACAGGTGTGCATACCTACAAACATGTATAAACAATATCAAGTGTATGTATGGACTGTGTAGATATGTAAGTATAAGTGTATGACGAGATGTAGCTATTCATATTCTAATGCATGGATGGAAGACTAAAAATTAAAGATTACAAACATGTAAGTGTCCATGGTTTTTCATAATCGACTATACCCACTAAGGGAGTTCACATAAGAAATATGATAGACAAAGAAGGTCCAGCATGAGGTCTTTCTAAATATGACATACCTATTCAAAGATATGCTCTAATGAGTATAGTAGCAATAAATATATAATTATTTTGCACGTTTTTTGTCACTTTTCAAACATCATAAGTTCCAAATGCCTTTTCTAGAGGCCATTAGCTTTGCACAAAAGTATCAAATCCATCCATTTTACCAAAACTTTCATAGAATTTTTTTACCAAATTTTTATCCATAGGGGATTTGAACTTCTAACCTCTGAAGGTTCTAAGTCTACAAGGTTCTAAGTCTCTTCATATACCACTCCATATGTCTCAAAAACTGCTTTGCCTACAATGCTTGCTTCATACCTAACAATGCTACCATCCACTTGTTTCCAATGATCTTCATGTCTTTGTTCCTTGGTATGAGTGTCCAAGTTTCTTTGTCCTCCAAAAGCTTTATTTTCATCCTATACATCATCTTCTCATTATCTGCATGTATTTGGTTCTTCAAAGCATGTGGATTCTTCTTTATTGCAGTAATAAAATACATATTATTTATGCTTCATGAAATAAAACCAAGTCAACATTGTGAATTGATCAATGAAGGTTAAAAAGTATCTTTTAAATCCATTTCAATTCTCTCTTGCTTCTCCCCAAACATGTGTTTGAATAAAATTTTAATGGATAATAAATTCCATAGTCTATTTAAATGGTAACCTAGTTTTTGTATGCAATTCGCAAGGTTCACACAAATCATCAAGGTTTGATAGTCCAAGTACCAACCTCTTCTTCTCTATTTCCTTTAACCTTGCAGTGTTGATATGTCCATGCCTCTTATGCCAAAGATTGAATTCTACTAGCTTCTTGCTTCCATGTATGAAGTGGGTTCTATGGTGGAAGTTTGGTTTCACATCCAATATGAATAGCCTTCAATAAAACCAAAAGGAAATTTCTTTACATGCGTAAATAGTGTTTTCTAGCATAGTCTCTCATCTATTGATGTTCAAGCATTTCCTTCCTAAAAAGAATTTCGAACATTTATGTTATGCAAAACTTCTTCTTGAAAATGTAAGAATTTAGCTTGAAGTTGAATCTTATTCAAATTTAGGTATCCATAAGATAATGCTTCAGAACATTCAATAAATGTATAACTTCATTATCATATTTATTATGAATATTTTATGAACGCTAACACATCCATACATACATATGTGAATGAATGTGTACGTATGTAATAAAGTGATAGGTTGGAGATGGATGAACTACACCCTAAGAGAGAGGATTAGGATGTAATCTTCAACCATGGCTTTTGGGGCAAGTGGTTAGCCCATCACATTCCTAACCAAGAGGTTGTGAGTTCAATTCCTTACAATGTACATCAATAGATACTATTAATATATTTATATAGTAATGTGTGCGAACACACTAGGACCATCGGGGCACTTCTATCCATCTTTAGGAGGTTTTTTCCCCCTAGCTTGTATATATAACTATAGCCCTAATAGGTCACACTACAACAAATCGGCCGTATACCGAGGTTTTTACTAAGGGAAATGAACGCGCATATTTTTTCCTTGATGTCGGTGTACGTGTCGGTATGCATGTCGGTATTAAAGCGCCGGCATAGGCGTCGGTATGAGGGTCGATATAAGCATCGGTATATGCGTCGGTATAAACATCGGTAATATCGATGCCCATACCGACACCTCATGTTGTGTACACCATCGCGTATACCGGCGCCCCCTGGGGGTACCGACGCGTATTCCGATGGCATTTTTGGGAGTACCGATGCTTATACTGGTGACCATATCTGCACAATTTTTTTGGGCAAAGTGTGTTGTCTTTTGCTATAGCAACATTACCATGATGTTGCTTAGCAAAAGACAATACACTCTGCCCAAGAAAAACTGAGTACATGTGATGTGTGCTCTAATGTCAACCGAAATATGATTTCATAAAATAGAATATTATTGGACACAAAAGAGATAATCAAAATGAATCATGAACCATGAACCATGAACCATGTACAAAAAGAGTTATATATTTCATAAATGAAGCATGTACAAGAGTGTGGCAAACCATTGTCATATATGACGCTTTTACAAAATGTGGCAAAGCATTGCATTGCCATATAAAAATCAAATACAAAATTCTAGTGTGCCACTGCCATACACATGCAAAGAACGTTCCATATCAACAGTCCTGCAACAAAGAACATTAATGAAATGAGATAAATTCATATGAAATTTACAAATAACAAGTAAAAACCAAGTTTATAAATTAATCACCTCATCGCAAACACTCCCATGAAACGACCACACCGTGTCCCTCCAAGTTTTGCAATAGTGCAGTCAATCCATGACGATGTCCATAAGCCTCCTCTGTTTGTGTTGGAGGACAAACCATTGCAAGTTCTTACAACAAATATACAAAACATTAGAGGAACATACATGAGAATCTTAACACAAACAAACTCAATAAATCAAATGGTACTTACAAACCCTTGATGCATCGTGTCATATCCGCCGCTGCCCAAATGTGACAGTCCAACCATATCTAAACGTGTGGCTGCGGCATCTCGCTATTGGCAATATCGTTCAGGAGTCTGCTGCTGCTTGTTTCGAATCACATCCCACTCCTCCGCATCTAACCATATAGGTTTTGGTAAGTCTGCTCTAAAAGATATACAAATGTACATATCTAAATATTGTACGTTCCTACGTATGTAAATACGCAAATGCATGTACTTACTTACATATGTATCCGTTTATGCATGTGTATGTATCAGCATGTCTTTAGAAGTGTATATGTTGGCATGTTCACGATGGTAGAGAAAGAAAGAGATTCATGATAAATGTTCGAAAAAGTCTTGCTATTATTGAGAAGGTAATGGTGAACTTGCGCAGATTGGTCACATCTTCATGGTTAACTTGCGCAGATTGGTTACATCCTCGTGGATACGTTGTGCGATAAATTGATTACATCTTCATGGATAACTTGTGCTATTCTTTGAATGGGTAAGAACCTTTTCCAAATTGAGGGGACATTTGATTTCAACATCTTCCATAGATTGTCAGATAGTTTTCTCTCAAGAGATTTACAGGCAACGCTTCACACTTGTTTGAAAACTCCACCAATCATATGCGTGGGTTCTTTTAAGAAAAACTTTAATCTTTTAATATGCTTTCTAACATCGCCTGCACAAAAGGGAAAGGTAATTGATTGTTTATGCGATACTTGTTTCTATAGAGCTTGCTCTCTTGATATATACATCTATAGTATCACAGTAGTTTGCTCTATCAATCATATTCTTCGGGCTTTTTTAGGAAGATCAAAAAACATTTTCTATTGTTCTAATATTCTTTTTCATCCCTCTTCCACAAACGGGAAGACAATTATTTGTTTATCGGTTCTAGATTTGCTGCAATGCTACTGCAAAGAATTTACCATAGCAACACTTCCTTTTTTAGCAACAACAAAGGATGCTACTATCAAATCAGTTCTAGATTGGTAGATATGTATACAATACTCATGTTGACACACATGGAGCTTATCATTGGCATCAATAGGCAACCTATGGATGCCAATGCATCATTAATCTCCTTGATCTTCATAATTTTATCATTATCTAGGTTTGACATTTGTTCGACCAACTTATCTACAGATCTTTCCCAGGAAAAATCTAGGCATCGTAGACGTGAATGGTTGATAGTTGTTCTTATCTAGCTTTTCAATCTAGGTTATTAATCCAAAGATAGTGTACTATAGTGTACTCTTTTATGCCTCTCTCATGCATGAAGAATTATATGGATTGAGAACGTTACCTATGTATTCCAAAAGTATTAAACAATATGTGATAAATTCCTTGATTCTTCATTAGGAGACTTCCTTTGGTTGTATGCATGTATTTGAATTCTATGGAAGACCATTTACTCTAGTCAACAAAAGCCAAGTGTTTGTCAAGATTTCATCAGAAATCAGTAGCTCAAGAAGTATTGAAGGGCTAAGATGGTAAATAAATTAAAGCTATTTGAAAAATAATAAGATATCTAAGAAATCTCCTATAAAAAAACAATACAATCTAATCGTTATTTTCCTTGTATAAGAAACTCAAAATAAATCAATTAAAATGAGAAATAAAAATTAGGGGTTGTCATAAAGAGGTCTAATGGTAAACATATCATCTACTTTCTATAGAATGAAAATTACGTTTTTAGGTTACCTCCTTGGAATCCAAAAATAATAGAATTCATGAGTGAAGGGAATTTATTGTAAATTTCCATTCTATGGTTGAATGGCAAGAAAAATATTGGCGATGGAATCTATACGATTTCTCATAAATTTAGGAAATCATATTTCTTTTGAAAGATTCCATATATTCGTACTCCTAATTCTTTCTAGATATGTGATTCCTCTACTGAGATAGCTTCCTTGTAAGCGACAAATATCTAAAGAATAAGAATAATTTTCTTGTTAAATCAAGTTCCTTGCCTTTAGAGCCAAAGTATAAGATTTATCTAATGATCTAATATCTTTTGTAACACCTCTTTAACCATGGGAAAGGTACTTATTAGTTTATGAGATTGAGCATTGCTCCATATCCGAGCACCGTTCAATTCAAGCAAAGGATGCTATTGGGAAATGAACTCTAGTTCCCTTACGACGCAAGATGATACAAATCACGTGTATGTGGTTTCTTGGTATATATTGCATATTAACTATAACTTTTGAATGATGTTTTTGTAAAATATCATAGTTGAACTATTTTCAAGATTCAATAGTGTTTACCATAAATTGATACTACATCAATAGATACTATTGATATATTTATATAGTGATGTGTGTGAACACACTAGGACCATTGGGGCACTTCTATCCATCTTTTCCAAATTGAGGGGACATTTTATTTCAACATCTTCTATAGATTTTCAGATAGTTTTCTCTCAAGAGATTTACAGGCAACATGTCACACTCATTTGAAAACTCCACCAGTCATATGCTTTGGGTCTTTTAAGAAAGACTTTAATATTTTAATATTCTTTCTAACATCTCCTGCACAAAAGGGTAGGGTAAATGATTGTTTATGCGATGCTTATTTCAATAGAGCTTGCTCTCTTGATACTTACATCTAAAGTATCACATTAGTTTGCTACATCAATCATATTCTTCGGGCTTTTTTAGGAAGATCCAAAAAAATTTCTATTGTTCTAATATTCTTTTTCATCCCTCTTCCACAAATGGGAAGACAATTAATTCTTTATGGGTTCAAGGATTGCTGCAATGCTACTGCAAGAATTTACCATAGAAACACTTCATTTTTTAACAAGAACAAAGGATGCTACAGTCAAATAAGTTCTAGATTGGCAGATATGTATACAATACTCATGTTGACACGCATGGTTGGAAATTGATAGACCCACACATTCAACTCCTTCTATTCTCTTTGAATTTGGCCCAATGTTCACCTGCAAACAATCTTCAATTAATTTCATTACCTTCAATTGACGTAAGGTTCATATTAGCTTCCATTCGATTTCTCAATGGTTTGCAACCTCGAGATGCACTTGTTTTGCATGGAGCACATTTGATCATTTTTTATATGAATGCGATATCTAGAAAGTATCTAAGATCTTAAATGTTTTGATTATTATAATCTTTATTTTTCATGGAAACTACGTCTCCTTGAGGAGAACAACTGTTGTAAATATTCGAACAATTCTCAAGATTAAATACTGTTTACCATAAATTCATGTTAGCATCGCAATGTAAATCACAAACAAAAGATCATGGGAGTTCATTCGTACTTGGTTACATTGGACCAAAGAGTGACATGTTTGGTTATACCCATAGATCATTGTACCTATCACTAATAATATTTTCTTATTGGTTCATGAATCCCAAAATATTGATGTTTTGAGAGTAGGATAAATCTTCATTCACTTTCTTCCCTAAAGGGGATTACAAGTTGACGTACTATATCTTGGAGTGAGTCTTGGAAATTGGAATTTTTTAATCACTCAATTTATCTATGAATGTTTCTATAAAGAAAGATCATACCTGAAGTTGCATTAAATATCAAGGAGACTTAAAATAGTTCTCTACAAGAAGTTATATAGAGATTAGAGCACTAGAAGGAAATTTTTTGTTTTTGAAATAGATAAATATCTTTCTAAAGAAATATCAAAACTTTGAAAGCAATCATGATGGCTATTACAAGGTAAGACTTTGAAGTGACCTTTGAGACTTGAGGGGATTAAGTAATCATGGAATTATAGAGTAGACCAAATTAATATTTTCTATCTGACAAAGGAAGCCATCGACCTGAGAAATTCCATGTATTTTATTATTGTAGGATTTGAATTGTATTCATTTGAGAACGAATTTAAGACATTCATGCATATGTCTATGCTCAGAATGTCAAACGTTTGTGAAGAATTAAACTAATAAAGGATGGGGAAAGAGAGGTAATCTAAGTAGCATTGAGTACAATCGCTTTGTCTAAATTTTTTGAAGCATGTGTATTTATAGGAAATCACTCTTAGTTTCAAGTAAGCCCTTCTGTACAAATAAAGTACGAAAAATCAAGATTTGTATGTTTTTTGTAAGGACTCACCACAAAGGGGAGTTTATATATATACAAATAAAACATGTGCATTATCGATAGGAAAAGAGGACATGCATAGATTAAAAAATAAAATTGTTCAATGATAAATTCTATTCACATGGCCAATCAAATATTCATTATTGAAAAAAATAAGAAACATCTAGAATGCAAAGTGGAAATATGGATATACATTTTATTTTAAATAATTTAAAATTGTTAGAAATGATAGGTAGTAATCAAGGGATTTAGATGTGGCAACATTTTCTATCCATTGAGATTCTTCCGCATTATGTTTTATCTACTTTACTTAATGTCTACAATATTGAATTTGTGTTTGTGTTGTAATTTGATCATAATCACTTATTTTATTAGGTGTGAAATCTTCAATGTATGAATCAAGTAATGGTCGATTATTCTAGTAGGAATAATAGTACAAGTTGAATTTAAAGGCTTCATGAAATTTATGTGACTTAAAATACGAATATTTTAATTGGATGATATTTCTAATCAGATTAAGATTTAATTAGTGTTTTGTGTATGTAAAGATAGAATATAATGTCTGCAAGCTCTATGTTAGGATTTTGCTAAATACTTTTGTTATTTAAATGTGGGTACTCATAATAGGTCATTTTTGTTACATTGTTATCAAAGTCTTTGATTTTAAGGGATTCATATACATCAGTTTCTCAATTGTTTTAATCATGCTGAACCTATTAAAGTACATCAATGGTATCCTTAGACAAAAAAGTAGCCAAAAATTGCATCAATTAGTAGAAGTATGGGGTGTTATAGTCAATGAAAATCCACAAAATAATAATTAATCATTAATATTTTAGGAATTGTATTAGAATATGAATGAGAAAACAAATTAAAAATATGCTACTAGTGGTGACACTCTCACCATTACTTTCAAGATGAAATGCAAAACTAAAATCCATTTGTGATCTTAGATTTTCATACAAGTCAATCCATAAGTGATTACAAAATTTAGTATCATCGGTTGGAAAGCTACTTCTAGGAAAAGCATGATATGAAAAATAACATTTCATAAAGGATTTAGAAGTTTGAGATTGAGACATTATCCTTTAAATGGGCGCAGAATATGAATATTTATTGAGTTTATGTACTATCTTCTATATCATCGCATGCGGCTAAACTATCATAGGAGCACATATATTAAAACTCCATGGAAGTGTTATCATATGGTTTTCATGGAATGGGTCATGACACTAGCACACCGAATTCTTTGCCTTGATGGCTTTTGATAAACATTTGTCACACGTGTTTTTATATAAACCCAAAAGAAAATTTCTTTACATGCATAAATAGTGGTTTCTAGCCATGGTCTCGAATTTATTGATGTTGAAGCATTTTCTTCCTAAAAAGCATTTCGAATATTTATGTAATGAAAAACTTCGTTTTGAAAATATAAGAATCTAGTTTGAAGATGAATCTTAGTCAAACTTATGTATCCCTAAGATAATGCTTCAAGACATTCAATAGATGTATAGTTTCTTTATCATATCTATTATGAATATTTTATGAACGCAAAAACATCCATACATACATACATACATGCGTACGTGGTCCATACTTATGTAGCTCCATTCATACAAACATATATACTTACATAATACCATACATACGTATATACATACATACATATATACATACATACATATATGCATACATACATATGACCATAAATACTACATACATACATATATACATATATACATATATACATACATACATACATACAGACATGCATACATACAAACATATATACATACATACTACCATTCATACCTACATACATACTTACTACCATACTTATGTACATACATACTACCCTAGGTACATAAATACTACCATACATACGTACATACTCCCATACATACATGCATAGATACATATATACATACATACCTCCATACATACATACGTACACATATTCATATATACATACATACATACATACATACATTCATACATACATACACACACACATACATGCATGCATACATACATGCATAAATACATACATGCGTATATGCATAGATACACACATACATACATATGTTCTAATATACCCATCATATGGATATACATCATTTATGTTTCAAAAACATATCAACTATCGAAGGCATTTCATGAGCATTAGTAACTCATTATAAATGTTTGTAGCTGGGGAAACCAAGAGGATTAATTGGGTACATGAGGATATGTTGGTTGAAATTGGAAAATTTCTAGTAAAACAAAAACTAGAAAATGTTCGAAAGTTTCACTTATTATTTTAATTTTTTATAGTTTTAGACAAAGGCAATTATGGTCAAATTCAAGTATAAAGTAATAAAAAATTTGTTCAAAGATAAGTTATTGGACCATTGGATTCAACACTACCCTAGATATCAAAATGATCCAACATACCTTCACCTTCTAAATACATATCTAAAGTTGTTTAAATCATTATTCAAACTTTATCTTGAGGACACACAAATGAAAAATGCCATCATGTGTCTACTCTTTGATGAATTTGTTAAATATTTCTTTCTTTTTATTTTCTAAATCACTATTTTTGTTGTGTTCTCTTATGTAATTTCTTTCTTACACGATATCATTGTTTTAAGTTCTCTACTATTAGATGACAACTTTCTAAACTCGTGAGCATATGTTTGTTATCATCACAATGCACGTGATGGCTCCATGTTATAGTGTTGGTGTAGATTCTAATGTTAATGGTGCACTAGTTTTCATTCATCCACGTGCATTCACTATAGGAAAAGTTGATGGAACAAACACTACAATGTATGAGGGGTATACCGGCCCCTATATGGGTGCAAATACATGGGAGTATTTGTACCGCTATGTTGCTATAGGGACTCGTATGCACGCTAGTACAAAAACATCAATATAAGCGGAAATATAGGGGCTCCTATGAGCATTGGTAATTCCCCAATAGCATCCTATAAGGTTTGGTACTTGCCTCACTACATTTTCACTAGTATAGGTGTCGATGTGTCTCTTCAAATCGATAGTATAATTGTCAATATGCACATTGATATTAAAAGCACGGATATGAGCATCGGTAAGTCCCTATGAAAAAGTGTCAGTATGGGCATTAGTATGTCCTTGAACATAGAGATGCTCATACCATCGCTTATATGTGCAACCATACCTACACATGTTTTGTTGGTCAGAGTGTGTTATCTGTTGCTATATCAACATTACCATGCTCTTGTGTAGAAAAAGACAATACACTTTGGCCAAAAAGAATGAGTACATCTAACATGTACTCAAGTGGTTGCAGATCTAGTGTTTAGTTGAACAGCAAAGAAAACACGATTTGAGAAAGCAAAACACTATCATACACAAAACACACGATTAGAATGAACCATGAACCATGTACAAAAGAAATATCCCATAAATGAATCATGTACGAAAGAGATATATATTCCATTAATGATCCATGTACAAAAGTGTGGCAAAACACTACCATATATGAGCCAATTACAACATGTGGCAAAGCACTACCATATAGGAACCAAATACAAAATTATGGCACACCATTGGCATATATGAGACAAATACAAAATTCAAGCACACCACAGCCATACACATGCCTAGAGGGATCAAAACATCTATATCAGCAATCTTGTAACAAAGCACATTCTTGAAATAAGACAAATTGACATGGTATTTATAAACAACAACTAAAAACACCAAACCAAGTTTATAAGCTCACCTCATTGTAGATGCTCCCATGAAGTGACTGCATCATGTCCCTCCAAATCCGCCAACAGTGCAATCAGTACATGAAAAAATCTATAAGCCTCCTCGGTTCATGTCAGAGAATGATCCATCCCAACTCCTAAAACAAATATGAAAAATGTTAGATGAACATACATGACATGCTTAACACAAAAAAATTCAATAACCAAAATAATACTTAGAAACTCATGATGCATACTGTCATATCTACCGCTACGAAAATGTGATGGTCCAACCATGTCTAGATGTGTGGACATCGCATGTTGTTGCGGACGATATCGATAAAGAGTTTGCTGATGCTCATTGCGAATTATATCCCATTCCTCAACATCTAACCATGCAGGCTTTAATAAGCCTCTTCTTAAAGCATCATGAGGCTCGGATCATGGAGGTGACATCACCTCATGTGCAATGTGCTAAATCTACACTCTTGGGTTCTTTCGGGTAACTAATTATATGTACTGGAGTCAGTGATTCACTATGCAGGTAAACATGATAGTACTTGTAGTTTTTTTAGGTTTTCACACTCCTCATGTGCTCATTTTGTAGAGGATACTCGTTGATACACTTATTGGTATGAGCACATTTATTCTCACCTAATCCTTTTGGTTGTTTGATATTGTTCATTAATTCATTTTTCTAGGAAGACTGTTGGACTCTCTTCCAAACTCTGACACTTGGTCATCCTTCTTTGAACCTTAGTGATGTTTGGACTCTTCAAGGTTTATTATCATTCTATTAAGTTCTCTACCATCATGGCATCACAGGTCTTAGGCACATCTTGTGAATCAGGATCTAATGCTAGTGTTTCGAGGAGGAGCTATAACTTAGAGGGAAAAGATCACTTTTATATCCAAAAATTAGATGGCACAAACTTTTCTCTATGGAAAAATCAGATTAAAGATATGCTGATTCAAAGGAGGTAATGGAAGCCAGTAAACGAAATCTCAAAGATTCCTACTCGCATTGATGAAGATAATTGGGATGAGTTAGATGAAATAGCGAGGTCTACCATTTGATTGCACCTGTTAGATAATTTTTACTTTAAAGTATTAGACTGTGGAATTGTAGAGGAGCTTTATAACAAGTTATGCACTACATTGAAAAAGAGATGTCATCAAATAAAGTGCATCTCATGAGAAAATTATATGATCTTCACATGAAGGACACAGATAGTATTGCTTGCTCATCAAATGAGTTTGATGGTATATTCTAATAGTTATAGGCTTAGAAAATGGATGTGGATAATGAAATAGAAGAAATCTTGTTGCTATTCACCTTGTCATCATCATGGGATACATTTCGCATAGCTATTCGCAATGGTGCACTTAGTGGTAAATTGGTCTATGATGACATATGTGGAGCACTCTTGAGTGAAGAAATTTGTAGAAAATCTATGGTTGGCACTCACAGGGGAGATGCATATAATGTTCTTGATTCTTATCCACAAAAGAATTAGGAATGTGGTAGAAGCAAGAACAAGGAAGAAAATGGTCAACAAAATAATAGTAGAAGTAAATCAAGGAAGAAGGATATCCAGTGTCATTATTTTCATAAAAAACAACACATTAAGAAAGAGAGTTGTTCATTAAAGAATGCTAAAGCTAAAGGACATTATGTTGATGGGCATGTTTAATAGCTACGTACACCATCTACTTTGACTATGAAGATTGGTGAAATTATTGCTATTTATGATGATGCTAATGTGTTGAAACTTGATAGCACTCTCCCAATTGAGGCTCTTAGGGATAATTCTCTTTCCCACATGTGGCTGCTAGATTTTGGTGCTTCTTTCCATGTGACACCACATTAAGAATAGTTCTCTAATTTTGCAGCAAAGTCTCTTGGTACACTAAGACTTCGTGACCTTTACTAGTGTGATATTGTGGGGATTGAAGATGTGCTTGCATAGTTCATTGAAGGTTCAAAATTCACTATGCATAATGTATGCCATCTACCTCTGTTATCACACAGTTTGATGTCAATTGATCAACTTGATGACCTTGGTTACAAGGTGGTCTTTTATGCTCAATGTTTTTGCATATTAGAGGGCAATCTGTTTTTTGCAAAAGGAAGCAAAATTGGATCATTTTATCCTTTATTTGTAGCACACAAAGAAAACTTATTAGCTATTATTGAACAACCTATGGCTTGTATTTGGCATGGCCGTTCTTGTCATATATCACCTAGTGGAATGGAATATCTTTCTTCTTCTTGTTACTTACATGTGTTACCTTTCTTTGAATTCTCATTTTGTTAGCATTGTCAATATGGAAAGCAAACTAGGAAAGTGCACAAGATGCACATTGAGTCTTCAATGCAGCCTTTAGATTTTGTTCATACAGATGTGTGTGGTCCTATGCCCAAAAGGTCATTAGGTGGTTCTCTTTACTTTGTCACTTTCATAGATAATGCTACTAGAAAAGTCTTGATATATCCTATAAAAGCAAAGGATGAGGTATTCCCTACTTTTAGAAAATGGCTTGCTTAAGGTGAGAGTGATAAAGGAACTAAGCTTAAGGATTTACATTAAGATAATGGGGTTGAGCATACCTCCCATAAATTCAACCTTTTTGTTGGTCTAGAGGAATTCATAGAGAGATTATATCTCCTTATACCCCACTACATAAACGTGTAGTTTAATGGATGAACTGAACTATTAAGGATAGAGGAGTTTCTATGCCGCATCATGCAAACCTTTTACAAGGATTTTGGGCAAAAGCAGTATTGACTAAAGTTCACATGATTAGCCTTTTACCTAGCACTACCAAAGGGATGAAAGTGGCAAAAGATTTATGGACAAGGAAGCCACAATATTTTGATCATCTTTGAGTATTTAGATGTGAAGCATACATTCATATACCCAAGAATCATAGACAAAAGTGGGACCATAATTCAAAGAAATGCATTTTTCTTAGATATGGTTGAGAAGGACAATTGGAATATCACTTATGGGATCCTAAAACATGATCAGTGATCAAAAGTAGTGACATCATTTTCAATGAGTCTAAGATCCATAAATAGCCCATTAAGGAATTGAAGTGAGAAGAGTGGTGTCTTAGGATACTAGTCCTCAAGTAAGCATGCATTTAAAAAAGCTACACATAGGTATGTTCAAGAGAATGTCCGATCACATCAATCTGAAAATGTTCCTATTTAGCAACCATTGAGACCTATTACATGTATCTCACAACCACTTGATAGATATGTTGTGGCTTTGGATTTTGTTATGCTAACAAATTTTAGTGAGCTATCTTGCTAAAAAGAGGCTTTGGAGACAACAGATCATGTCAAGTGGGAGTGTTCCATGAAGAGTGACTTGGAATCTATTCACAAGAGGGGTACTTTTGATTTAGTACCTTTGCAAAAGAGTAGGAAAGATTTTCCATGTAAATGGGTATAAAAGCCGAAATTCACATCAGATAATGCTTCTCAAAAGTATGAAGCATCAGTTGCTCCAAAGGGTTTTAAGCAACAACATGGTGTTGATTTTGAGGAAATCTCCAATCTAGTGGTCAAGATGACTACCCTATGCATGTTTCTTGGTTTCGTTACAATGGAGGACTAAGAGCTATTCCAAATGGATGCGAAAATTGCTTTTTAGATATTGAACTCCTCCGCTAGTTTATCCTTGATTTCCTTGATTCTCTCTCATGATTACCTCTAATAGTGAAGTCATCTATCTATGCCTTAACTCTTAACTATTTTTTAACTATCTCAAGCATATGTTGAGATTTCAACATGTAGTGGTCCTTTTGAACTATCTTCCTATTTCCTCTCTCTAAAACACCATTTTATTTCGCTATCTTGATTCTCCTAAGTACCTTTTGACTTCATGAGCATTGTGGTAGTTGTTAGATTCTATCGATAAGAATTTTCCTCCTCGATTAGTATAAAACTTCGTTAAGTTTCCATACTACATTGTACATGAGCTAATTGAGATTGCACATGTCAATGATGATACCATGAGAAAGTAACCATATGTATAAGACTAAAAAAGATGTTATAGAAGGAAGTACTTTAATAGAACAAGAACCATATGTATTTTAGACATGATATTATGTCTTTTGGTAATGTTCTATGAAAATATTCATCTTATAAATGTGTAGCTTGCATTTGAAATAATGAAGTGCTATTTCATAAGTCATGTTACAAGTAATCCTTATTGTATTTTCATAATATTTATATTCATAGGGGTATTTTATGTGCATATCTTGACGAATTCCATTGGGGAATTTTTATCATACAAAATTGACACCTTCATAATTATAAATTTTAATGAAAATAAGGGTTATAATGCTTATATAACGTGTATGCATTTGTCATATGCTAGGAGTATCATTGATTTTATCATATATCTTGCGTAAATCCTGTTTTGATAGATGGAAAACATCCTTTTAGATTTCATCATGTTTCTATGAGAGTTATCATTATGTAGAGAGTTAGTGAGGATGGTGAATCTCTAGGATATTGTTTTATTAAGTAGAAAACCTCTAAGTGATAAAATATTAAAGAAACGTTTTTCATGCACAAAGAACCACTATTCAAAGATACCTTATCAAATCAAAAATGTGTAGCATATACTTGATTGAATTACTATTTTGTAGATGAAATATTTATGATGTGAGTTCTTATATTGTTATCTATGTGGTTAATCTAGTCTATGGTTGGAAATATAGCATATGAATCATGTAAATATTGGAATACAAGTTTAATCTATCAATTTTTTTCATATAATATGGAAGTTTCATAAAAAGGTTATTCATATAATATTTCTTGTACAATGATAAGGCATTTAATAAATGCAAATTCATCTGTAATGATTTGGTAGAAGTTGTTTACATAAAAGAAAATGAACTTTTGTCATATTTAAATTTGCATTATGAAACTTTGAGTCTTAATACTCATATAATTCCTTTGAAAAGCATGATTCAGTAATAGCAATCAAATAATTTGTCTTTTTTAGCATTCAAAAGTAACCTTATTTTAACATAACAAATTGGATCTACGTTTTTGAGTTTTTCAAATATCATTAAAATATGTTGTATATTTCTTCATATAACCTGTCATCTATACAGGTGTGCAAGTATGCACATAGGCATGCATGTGTTTATGTATGTTGTATGTATGCATATATGTATGTTTTGTTTTTATGTATGTATGTATGTATGTATGTATGTGCATATTTATTTATGCATGTATCTATGGTCATATGCATGTGTTTGTATATATGTTTGTATGTATGTATGTGTGTGTATTTATGTATGTATGTGTATGAATATGTCAATGTATGTATGCATGCATGTGTGTATGTATATATGTATGTATGTATGTATGTATGTATGTATGTATGTATGTATGTATGTGTGTATGTATATATATGTATGTATGTATGTATGTATGCATCTATGTAGGTTTGTATGTACATGTAATAAGTCTATTGATAGTGGAATATTTCATTACAAATATTTTGCTATGCATTATGTAAATAATGTATAAAGTGAGTTCGTATGTCATTCTATGCATGCATACTAAGTTTTGGGATAGTAGTTGTAATAAAGTAAGTCTATGATCTAGGGATCCGATGGCTTCAGACAGATCTGATATCGGATACCATTTGGTCACTCATATGTAGGACCAAAGATCTCAAGAGTAGACTCAAGCATAAGTTCATGTGCTCTCATATTCAAGTGATCCACTTAGCCTAGTGGTTAAGTCTCATGGTTGTGAAGCAAGAGGTCTTGGGTTCAATCCCCATGGGGAGCATGGGGAGAGAGTTTTGCCCAAAGAGCTCTAGAGCCTTCTAACTCAAGTTAACTCACGTTAACTTGAGTCCAGTGGACTTAACTCAAGAGGCGAGTACACCAACCACTAGTGGACTCTAGTGGAAGGTATGAAAGGAGTGGTGGAGATCGCACATGCACTTGTGGACTCTAGTTACATTTGTGGTCCTTGTTGATTCAAGCAACTATATATATACAGGCATAAGGTTGGGAGGAGAGTCATCTCTCAAGCATGTGGTGGTCATAATCCTTGTTCTCTTACATTGGTATCAGAGCTTCCATGGTGACCTTGGAGTGGGCTTCATCATCTTTCTCTCCATTAGCTTCTTGTTTATTATTTTTGCTCTCTCCATAGCTTCTTGCTCATCAATCGCTGCTCGTGGCTATTTCGAAACATCCTCCCGAATGGACGTAATCTTGGCGGGCTATCTGGAGGAGGAGGTTACAAAAAACAAAATTAAACCTTATCTCCAGCTGGTTGCGCACGGGGTTTGATCCTGTGACCTCACGGGAGTGGCTTCTCTCCCTTATTCAAGATAACACAGTTCTTGTGCGAAAACATGCATAACAGAAAAGCATGTAGATCTCTGTTTTGCGCAGTACGAGCTTACAAAAGTAGTTTCAATCTGCATAGGGTGGCGCCAGGACCTGAACTTGCAACCATCCGTGTGCAGTACTTTGTTGTATCCACAATATCCAGTCGGCTTCATGCTGGAGGGATTCATTTGTTTAAAATTACTGTTTATAATGAACAACAAAACAAGTTCTATGTACAGAAGGTCGCACACGGGACTTGACCTCGTGACCTCCCTCAATTAGCGCATCTACCTTATCCAAGAAAGCGCACATCTAGTATACTCCAATCTCAAGGGAAAAGCTTATAAGCTATTCTTCGCGCGTTGTAGCAGGCTGCAAAAAGCAATTTTCAATCAACAGCCGGCTGTGAGTGGAATTCGAACCCGCCATCTTCTTCTAGAGATCGCGCATCTTCAGAACTTCCAGAGGACGACAAAAGTGAGAGGTAACCTGCATCCGGCACACGGGGATTAAACCCATGACCTCTATGTATAGGAGGCTTTCATCTACCCAACAGAGCGCCCGCTAGATTGCTTGTTATTTGCTTGCTACTCTCATGAGAAGTTCTAACGGGATTTGTAGCCATTCGGACTTCTGGAGGGAACCTTCGATGTTGAGTTCACCATCAAGTCGTCTCTTCTGGATTCGGCATAGGTACACTAAACAAGCAAGCTATCCGACGAGGCACAACAAACTTCTCATCCGAGTTTCTTTGTCGATGAGCTGGAGGGAAGGCGAATGTATCTACAACGTAGCTCTATGTGGAGTTAAGTATTTTCCAAATTATGTTTTCATTTTGATATTTGTTTGCTCGAATGCTTTCATTTAGGATGCATTAATTAGGACTAAAAGCATAGTCCAATTATGATTATCTCAACATGAAAGATTTTAGAGAACTAAACGGTACTGAAATGACACAAAAGTATACAAAATACTTTTACAGTTTTAGGCATGCAAATAAAATTTCTATTTCCATTCATGCACAAAAAAATGAAAAGATTATTTGTGCATAAAAGAATGTTTTATGCACATCAAGTTCGCACTTGCTTGGGAAAGGTATTTAATTCTCCAGTTCATGCACTTGAATAATTACCTTTTGCCAGAATAGCAAGCAGGTTGTTTTTGCATGGATGCTTGTTTGCATACCTAATAAGCTTGAGATTTGCTTAAGTTCATTATAGTTGCATGTACTCACATGCATTTGCACCCAAGAATGGGCATTTGCATACATGAACATGCATTTGCATGCAAGTAGATGCATGAGCATATGCATGATCTTTTGGTAAGTAGTTGAACACGTATACTTTCATTCCTTTCTTTTTCTAACTTGACTGAGCTAGGTGGAAAAAATAGAAAATTACCTAGTTGCAAGGATCTTGACCATCATGCAACTAAGTATCTAGTCTATTTTTCCCCAAAAAAGTGATACATAGGTACCACTTAGTAGGAGTCTTTTTGAGGAAAAGAAAGTATGTTGAAAGTAATTATTCATTTTTTCTTGTCATTTAGATGCCAAAAAAATAGAGCTACTTTCCAATATGCATGCTCAATCTAAGTTTGGGAAGAAACCTAGACATTCTTAGCAACTAACGAGGATTTAGTTGTTTTTGGATGTTCATGTTCATGCACCCAAGTAGGGAAGTTTCTTTTGAAACACAAACCAATTGAACTTGTAAGTTCAATAAATTTTGGAAGGTTTAATACTTTAATATTCATCAAACATTAATGAAAATAATTAGAAGTATTGAACTTCTAGAATCCCTAGAACTCTAGTGTTCACAGATGTTAGTTTCCATAAATGCATCTCGAGGCATGATGCAAGGTCTTCAATTGACGCGAAAACTTTTGAAGGAAACTTGCTTGATTCTATTTAAGCTAACTTAAGTCTTAAAAAAAAGAAACCAAGACAAATATTAATTGATCTTTAGGAATCAAGTAATTTCCTAAAGTCATGACAATTAATGAAATGATTCAAATTATTTTCATTTTTGAAATAGATATCTTAGGAAATCACGATATTTCCTAAAGATAATTTAGGAAACAAGTTCTTTCCTACAAGATTAGCTTCAAGTGGTAAAGCCTTGAAGAGACCCAAGCAAAGTAATCTTTGGAAATTAAGTTATTTCCTAAAGATAAGCTAATGAAAGAGTCCAATTAACTATTTCATTGGTTAAAAGAGAATATCTTTTGGACAAGCAAAGCCTTAAGTCTTGGTCTTATCCAAAAGTCTAGAATTCCATTTGAAGATCTTTCTAGTAAAGGAGAAGATTCCAAGATGAATCATTGACTGGAAAGCAAAATATTCCAAGATGAATCGTTAGCTTAGTATTACTTGATTCCTTGGTAGGAATCAAAAAAGTTCTTGAAAGAAAAATCTCCCCAGATGTGAGACTAGTATCTTTCAAGAGAAGTTTTATAGCAAGTAGTTCCCAGTAAATCCCTAACCAGCAGTTTTGGTATTTAAGTCCAAATAAGGAATATAACCTAAAGGTATATTAGAGATTCTTAGCTTTGGAATATGAAAAGCATTAGAAAATGCTTGGACTTAACTTGAGGGAAAGATCTCTAAAATCCTACAAGTAAGCAAAGAAGCTTAAGATAGTTTAAGAGATTTTAAAGATAAAGACTAAGTCTTTATTTTTATCACAAGTATCAACCAGACTTGATCAAACTTGGCCATGATTGTCCAAGAATGTGCAATTAGAACTACTCTGTAGATTGCCCAAGTATTGGTAGTAAAAATTCCATTAGGAATTATTCACTCAAGTTCCATTTATCAAATGGAAAATTGTGAAAAAAGTAAGTTGTTCCAAGTATGAATAGAGTGAAGGAATTCCAAAAATGTAGTCTGCAACCGTGAAGACGGTACTTCAGTCTATGGAGGGTAAAACATAAACGTTTACCTATCCTTAAAGGGATTTTGGTACAAAACTAGAAAGCATGAGCGGATGCTTAGACTTAAGCAGTAGAGAGATTCCTATAAAATCCTGGCCAGGATAGGTACCTAAAAGCATTAGTTAAGAAAGGAATCTAAAGACAAGAAGCTAAAAGCTCTTGTCACTACAAAATTGGTCAAGGATAAACCAATTGAACTTGAATTCGAGAAAATTCAAGTACTTGGATTCTGATTGGTTTTCATTTGAAAATCCTAGCAAAAAGGATTGGAGATATTCTATTAAAGGTTTTCAAGTTCCCAAGGTTAAGCACATGATCGTTTAAGGGATTAAAACTTAGAATATCAAGATAGAGATAGTGCCTGAAACTACAAAATTCTTGTCAAGAATTAAAGCTAGAAGGTTCTCTATCAAAAGATGTTGTAGACTTTAGGATAAAATTCACTCACATGTCAATGTGAGTATAAAATAGGATGGTATGGGACACAATATTTTATACTCAGATTGATGTAGGAAAGATGGTATGGGACATCAGACCGTGAGATGATGATTATCTTTTAGTCCTCGTTTGGATCTTGAAGATAGGTTTGATCTTCAAGGGAATTAAAACTTCAAAGAAGGAGTTTTAATTCAAGAAGGATCTCAAGATACTTCAAGATGACTTCAAGATCAAGGAAACTGAGAATATGAAGTAAGTAACTTCCAAGATCTTCTTAGAACACTTCAAGCTTAAGTGTTATTAATAAAAAATATTTGATAAATTTCTAAAAGAAGTAGGACTTTGATTTTGAGTTGATCTTTTCCAAGATGGCTCATTGGAAAGGTATTAGTGTCTAGTTTATGCCTATAAATTTGTATAGCATTTTGGTTCAGTAGAGTGGGAGAAATTGAACTTTTTCTGTCTCAGGGTCAATCTCTACGTATTCTTGAAAAATAGGAAGTACCACCGGTGAATGTCTCATTCATTCCTATAGCATATTTTTCTTATTCCTTATACTTTTGTGCATTCTATACACGCAAATCTATGTGTATCACTCCCATAAAATGATTTTTCTAGTTGTAATCACACTGGTTGCTATGGGCATTTGAAGTTCATTGTCTCTTCCATAGATAGTAATTTTTTTGAGTTAGTCGACCCGCAAACCTATCTGGTTTGTATCGACTCATTCTCCTTGATGCTCCAAAGTACATCGTGTGTTTCTTTGCACTTATCACATGATTATAAGGTCTATTCAAGTCTTCATAAGCTCAAGGGCTGGTCTTGTGCTGGTTAGCTAGACCAAACTTCGTCGCTTCAAAATGCATTTTTCTACCTTCTACAAGCTTCTCCAAGTTCTTTCACTAACCACATGCTACTTACCTACCACAATTACAATGATGCACGAAACATGCGAAGAATGATAATATCTGGTTTTCCTACGAGTAATCATTGATTAATGAAGACCATGTCATTCAAGAGACTTTGCATAGTAACTGTGATATCTGTATCACGCCCACTTGAATAATAATATCTGCTACAGGGCATGAGCTCTAAGTGAAAAATAAGCAGACTATTTTCAAGTTTAGGCATACTCACAAACAAGATCCTTAGGTTGATTGGCTCGTTGTTGCTGTAATTGAAGTGAATGGACTCTCCTGATCCGATGAGTCATCCTAAGTTCACGAGGTTATTAAGAATATTCTCGAATAGTATGAAGCTTCATTTTCACATTCTTCCTTAAAAGGAATATGTGTTTGAAAGTATTCAATATTTTTACTTTGAGCGATTCTTGGGTAATGGAATTTCTTGATCATACAATTTATGTCTGAATCTTCCTGTAAAGAAAGATCACACATGAAGTTTCATTAAATATTGAAGATTCTTCAAAAAGTTCTATGAAGGATATTATAAACCGATTAGAGCAATAGTGACTTTTGAGAATTGATGTAGGTCAAGTAATCATGAAATGATAGTGTACATAAACTATATATTTTTTGTTTGACAAGTGAACCATAGACCTTAGAAATTTTGAATGTATGGTAACTCTAGGATTTCAATAGTATTAATTTGAGAATGAGTTCAAGACATTCGTGCATATTTCTACTTTTCTGTATATGTCTATTTTGAAGCATGTGTATTTAGAGGAAAGAAATCTTTATTTTCGAGTAAGAATTCTTTTGTACAAATAAGGGAATAAAAATGAAGAGTTGTGTGTTTTCTCTAAGAAGTCACCGATAGCTCATACATTTACTAATATAACATTTGCAATATCTATAGAAACAGAGCATCTGCATATAATAAAGAATAATATTGCTTGAAGCAATGGTGGATTATTAGCAATAGGAATAATAGGAGGAGCCGCATTGAAACATTTCATGAGACATGTTACTTGAAATATGATTTTTTTACCTGGATGGTATTTCTAATCAAATTGAAATTCTATTAGTCTTTTGTATAGGGAGTGGTGGCATCCCTGCCCAAATGATTCAAAACACTATCTGGGTTTGCACTTTGATGAACGGGACAAAGTACAAACTAGTGAAGAATAATCAGGGTGGATCTAAACACATCCCTGACTAATTCACAGTTTCCTGATGTGCGATCTAGGCACAAACATGTGAATGAGGTGGATTAAAATTACTAGTCCATTTCTAGGCATAACTAGTGCATAGACTTAGTAATGAAGGTGGGATTCTTATCCTTTGCAAGACTTTGAGAATTCTTGATTCACTTGAATTTGTTTTGGAGAACTTGAAGCTTGGTTGTCTCAAACATCTAACTTAGATGTTTGTATAATGGTTTACTTTGATCCAAGAGTTACGTGATTTTCTCACCCGACGATAGGACTACTTTGTCCTAATGAGTTTAAAAATCCTTTGTAAACTGTAGGAGAAAGTTTAGCATTTCGGTGGAGTCAACCATACCAGATTGACCAATACAACTTCAAAATGAAAACTATCCAACTTAGGACATTTTCGCAAAGACTTGAGCTAAAAATTCTTGGGAATTGTCAATCTGTTGAGCAACTCCTAACTTGTCTATTCTAGAGTCTATTGGAATTTAAGAAATCATTTATGCTATAACTTGAAGCAAATTCAAATAAATAAGTCCACTTAGACTTATTTTCTTTTGAAGATTTGAAAAGGTTCTTTGACATAACATCTGTCTAGGATGTTTAATTTAGTTTCTTGGTTCTAACCAACTAACCCTTGACTTTTATAAAAAGAATCAGATACCATATCTGAGTCAATTCCAAAAGATTCTGAAAGTGGAAAGAAAAAACTAAAACTCTGTACAACCAATTCATACTTCGAAGATATGTAATTTTGCTATGAGTCAAAGTCAAGATGACCAAGGATCCCACTAAGATTAAGGTTGAAGCTTGAATCTCAACATCCTTCTCCGAGAGTTGGGCCAACCATGATGTTGTTAACCTATAGACAAAGGTTCCAACAAAACCAACCTTGGATACCTCATCTAGGTATCTATGATGGTTAATACGAATATACAATTTATCTTGCTATAGGAATCCACACAACTTGGGGTAATCTTCATCAATTTTTTTGGGCATGCATTTCTTTCGTTCCTTCATGAACAATGAATCGCGGTGTTGATTCACTTGAATGCTTCCTTGATTTTCTTGAAGATTCTCAATTTTTTCTGGTATTCTTATATTCAGTTTTCTTACGTGCATCATATGTCCAATCGCAACTCGTGTGTGTTAGTGACTAGGTCCTAAACTCACTACTTGAGACTCTAATGTCAAGCCACAATGTGTTCAACCATGATCTCCATGATGCCTAGTCTTAGATAGAAGTGAGACTTGCAAAAATGTCAAGGGATCACTAGATTATGCCCTCCTACATGATCGTCCACATAGAGAAAAGTATACAAGAATATGTAATTGATACAAGAAGTTGCACAATCCGGAACTCGTGAGTACGGAAACTAGTCTACACCGAATATAAGAGATCCGACAACTGGTGATTGTAGGTATGATACAAAATCTCTAAATTATAAGAACTCCCTTGAGGGAGATTTAATAGGTACAAGCAATAATATAACAAGATCTCGTACTAGAAGATTATAAGAGGGCTAGAGTAGATATTGAAGAACCAAGCTGATGAAGACTAGAACAAGGAATAGGACAAGAACTAGAAACTATACTTTAAAAGTACTTACTTTGAGCTCCCAAGATTGGTGTTGGTAGGAGTGACGATGTATGTGGCCAAGACGTTCTTATGTAGATGTTCAAGAGCACTGCTCAAGGGTGATTGAAGATTTATGATGTCATCACTAATGGTAACAATCTAAAACAAGACCTCCAGATATCTGAATCAAGAAAGTAGACAATCAATCTAAGGGTCTTGGCATGTTCTATATGTTGGAGATAGACGTCTGCGGAAGCACGCGAACAACACAAGGAAGAAGAAGAAGCTTGGAGCACAAACACACAATCCTGAATGTATTACTAGAGAATGTACAAAGATAAGTACCCCATTAGGGCAATAGGCATATATACAAGCCGGGGGAAAAAACCTCCTAAAGAGGGAAAAAAGTGCCCCGGCGGTGAGGAGGTGATCGCAATCCGGGTGGATCGGGTCCGGTCGTGGCACACACAGGGTGTATGAAGCTAATGAATGTTGGATGGTTTAAGGACATGAAAGTGAAATTAATGTTGAGTATGGAGAAGAGAGAGATGTTGAAATGATTATGGGAATGGGAAAGTAGGAGTGCAATTTAGATTTATGAACATGAATGATAAGAATGAAAGAGAACCATACACACGAATCAAATTTGGAAGGAAGAATGGTCCATTGAAGGAGCTTCTTAAACACTTCCTAATTCGAATTCATATGCATAGTCTTCTTTGGATGATATGTATGCATGACGTGAATAGATGGAATCCTTACACATAAACCAGTTTCGAAAGGAAGAATGGTCCAATATTGGAGCTTCTTATACACTTTCAGAAACTAATCAATATGTATGGGTATGTATGGTTTATATGCATGCAAGTGAATTATGATAATAGAGTTTACTCACAAGCTCAAAGAAACATCCTCACTGGTTCAACGCAATACTGCGGAGCCTTCTCACACATAGAAGAAATAGAAGACATGTAAAAATACTTAAGAGACTGAGAGAGGAGACAAGAGACAAGTGACAAGTGACATGAATTAAAAGGATTGGAATTAAGATACATGTATAAGATCGTCGTGGTACGTCAAGCTAGGCAGTCTACTGTTCAAAGGTGGTTCCGACCCTCAAACCATGACAGTTCAACCGAATGTCACACGTAAGAAGGTGAGTTCCACTCCAGTGACCCTATGTCTGTCTAGGCTCGTAACGTATAACTAAAGAAGTCTAAGACTCATTAAAATCAGCTCTAACTCACTCACACGCTCCACCGAGGGTGAGTCAAGATAGAGATGCTGGTTTCAAGAGCCTATCCTAGATTGGAATTCTAACTTAAATTTGAAACTAGGTTCTATACTCATACTAGCTCACCTTGGATCCTCACTCGCTCAACCGAGGGTGATCGTCTCAAGGAAACCGTAAGCTAGCATGAGCCCTATGGATGCCTAACAATGATGCTCTAGGAGTTTGGAGGGGGGTTTATATAGTTTTTTGAATGAATTTGGGCCCTTGGATCTAGAGAAATCAACTCTCAACTCTAGGATCACTACTTTCGATTACAACCATTTGATTAATCAAATCAATGGCTTGGAATTGTTCTTTCTATCAAATCTAGTGTAAAGGAGTGAAATTTAGGCGCCCTCATTCTCCACCATTGGATCTGGGGATGATCTGGACCGTCGGATCAGTGCTGACATCAATTCGGATAAGATAAGCCACTATTTTTGGAGAAATGCTGCATTATTGATCTTTGATTGTAAAAAAAGGTCTTCTTTTATGGAAAAAATTCGTGGATCCTCCTTCCTTTATGCTTTAGTGCATCTCCACCCTTGAATATGAGCTCATCTTGACCGTACAACATGGTTCAATCATATTTTGACATGTGGCAGACATTCAAGCCTTCAATTTTCTTATTCTAGAAAACTGCGGTGACCTTGAAAACTGGACTTTGTGCTCTTTGACCCTCCAAAAAGTCTTTGATGAAGATGAAACATTGTAGGACTATGTTTCCAAAGATCTCCTTCAGGAATATGCAAAAAAAACTCCCATCTGAATCTAACTTGTACAAGTTTGACTACATTTGGAAGCTTGCAAGGTGGCATTAAGGTGTCTAGGAAGCTCTGATGGCCTTGAAAATTTGTACAAATATGTATCCACATATGATCTTTATACATGCCAAACCATATGGCTAACATAAATTTCTATACAAGAATTTGTAGGGTCAAACTAGAAAAATTACATTTTTACAAAATGAACATAGCATATCAATGTGCTACAAAATCCATTTTCTGCTGAAATTTGGGCTATAGACTGCCTTTGACAATCTTTACAAGTATATGGATTTTCATCTAATTTGGTGACAATGAAATTTTTGCCCTAATTTCCCAACTTTGACCAGCTTTGACCAGCTTTGACGGCTACCATGGACTTTCTTGATTTCTTTGAAACTTTGTATGTGAGCTTCCTTTGACATCCTTGATGCATCTTGGACTTCTCGGGGAATTCCGGCTACCTTCATCAAATATGTTTTTTGTAGGCCTTCACAAGTGAGAGAGGAGAGAAAATCTCGACGACAGCGGTCCTAGTGTGTTCACACACATCACTACCTAAATATATCAACAAATCCCCCCTGGGAGTGATGCGGTGAACAAGGAGCTGACACTTATGTATAAGGAAGTGCCAAGCTATGTGGAAATCAATCCACAAAAGGAAGTAAGCCCAAAGCTTTGCGGAAATCTTCAAACTTCTCCCTAGGCAGAGCCTTCATGAAAAGGTCTGCAATGTTCTCTTGCGTGGGCACATATGCCAAGCTGATCTCCCCAGCAGAGAACCTCTCCCTGACATAGTGATAATGCACCTCAATGTGCTTAGTGCGAGCATGGAACACAGGGTTCCTCGCAACTGCCAATGCGCTCTGACTGTCAGTGAAGATGGTGGTGGCAGAAGACTGGCCAACACCCAAATCAGCCATAAGGCGTCTGAGCCACACACACTCAACAGTCGCTGTGAAAGCTGCCCTATACTCAGCCTCACAACTGGAAGTGGCCACAGTAGGTTGCTTCTTGCTCAACCAAGATATACATGAGCTACCAAGCATGAAGCAAAAACCACTGGTGGACACACGAGTGTCATAGCAACCAGCCCAATCTGAGTCAGAAAAAGCATGCAAATCTGGCGGTAGTGATCCCCCCTTGGGATAAAACAACCCAAGTAGCCGAGTACCACTCAAGTAGCGAAAGATGCGGTTAACCGCCTTCCAATGCATGACTCCTGGGCAATGCATAAACCTTCTCATCTGTGAGACAGCAAACTAAATATCTGGCCGAGTAATGCATAAGTAAATCAAGCATCCAATAGCTTGCTGATAGAGAACAGCATCAAATGCATCTCCAGCATCATGAAGACTCAATCGTAAACCTGTCTCCATAGGAGTGGCAATAGGCTTACAGTCTTCAAGGCCAAAACGCCACAATAATGTGTCAATATATTTCATTTGACATAAATCCATTCCACCATCAACTTGCATAAACTGAATGCCCAAATAGTGATGCAAATGCCCCAAATCAGACATCTTAAATGAGGCATGCAAATCAGCCTTGAAATCAGCAATATGCTTCTCAATAGGACCAGTGAGAAGCATCTCATCAACATAGACAACCATGATCAGAAGCACATCATTAGCACGCTTAACATATAAGGTGCTTTCAGTTGGACTGTTCACAAAACCATGTGCAACCAGATAGGCATGTATCTTCTCATACCAAGCACGTGGTGCTTGCTTTAAACCATATAATGCCTTCTTTAACCTGCACACCTGGTTTTCATGCCCTTTTTGCACAAAGCCACGGGGCTGAAAAACATACACTTCTTCATGCAAGTCACCATTCAAAAATGTTGTTTTAATGTCCAACTGATGTACATTCCAACCATGATGGGCTGCAAGTGCACAAATGCTCCGAGTAGTAGTCATACGACATGTAGGTGCAAAGGTCTCATCAAAATCAATGCCTCTTTCCTGCGCATAACCCTTTGCAACAAGCTTAGCCTTATACCTGTCAACTATACCATCAGGTTTACGCTTCAGCTTGTATACCCACTTAGTGCCAATGGCCTTCTTGCCAGGAGGCAAGTCACATAAAGACCATGTACCATTCTTCATTATAGCATCATATTCAGATTGCATGGCAGCAATCCAATTTTCTGAATTCTGTGCTTCATCAAAAGAAACAGGCTCATTCTCACCACAGAGACTAGACGCAGCCATAGCATAGCAATCTGATGCAAAGGAGGCACTATGAGAGCCTGAACGAGTACGATATGACAAAGGTGCATCTAATTTGTTATCACGCAAAGTCTGCACCAGCCATTTTGGCATAGTTTTTTCCTGCTCAATATCAGCTCTCTCATCAACAAGTGCATCATGTAAATCTGCATCAGAAATAGAATGATCTGCATCATCATATGAAACCTGCAAAGGCTGAGAAGTTGCCTCATTAGGACCAGCACTAGACTGTCCACCTGTAAAAAGAGGCATCAACGTATCATATATGTCTTTGGAGCTAACAGATGTCTCCTTAGTACATGAAAGCAATGGTTGAATAGCATCTTCCACAAAGACAACATCACGACTAACCAGAATGCGTTTAGTCTGTGGATGATACAGACGATAGCCTTTACTTTCAGAACTGTACCCAATAAAAATACATTTTACTACCTTATCACCTAATTTTCTGCGATGTTGTTCAGGCACTAATGCATATGCCAAACAACCAAAAACACGTAGATGAGCAACAGATGGCTTGCGGTCATGCCAAGCCTTATATGGAGTGATAGACTGTAGCGCTTTAGTGGGACACCTGTTAAGTACATATGTTGTACACATGACAGCCTCAAGCCAAAAACTATGTGGTAAAGCCTGACTCTTGACCATACACCTCGCCATCTCCATGAGTGACCTATTCTTCCGTTCAACAACTCCATTTTGTTGAGGTGTATATGGCACTGTACACTGGTGTTTTATCCCACATTCGGCCAGAAATGCATTAAAATCAGAAGACATATATTCCCCCGCTTGATGAGAACGGAGGGTGCCCATTTTACATGCTGACAGATTTTCAGCCAAAACCAAAAACTATTTGAAGCACATGAACACTTCGGACTTTGCCTTCAATGGATATACCCATGCATGCCTGGAAAAATCATCAATCAAATTCACGAAGTAAAGATAGTTTCCAAAAGAAGGTGTCTGCATAGGACCACGAACATCACTATGTACAAGCTGTAATTTCTGCATAGCCGGAACTGAACCATCTTTTGGAAAGGAGGAACGCTGCATTTTGCCCAAAATAGAGCCTTCACATACATGTTTTCGAGGTGCCTCAAGCTTGGGCAAAGAAGACACCATATTAGATTTCTGGAGGCGTAGCAAACTAGCAAAATTCAGATGACCAAAGCGTGCATGCCAAAGCTTTGCATCTGACATAGCCTGAGGATCATGAACTGCACATGCCGAATACTTCACACATCTTTCATAGTCTATGAGCTTATACAGCCCATGACATAAAATGCTAGAAGCAATAATCACATCGCCATTTGACAGATCATGAACTGTACACCTATCATCAACAAATTTCACAACCAAGCCAATCTTGGCTAATGCAGAAATTGATAACAGGTTCTTTTTTATCCCTGGCACAAATAAAGCATCTGACAAAGTGAAAGAACTACCATCAGTAGTAGTCAAAATGATCTTCCCAACTCCCATAACAGGATAAGAGGAGTTGTTGGCGCATGTAACAGTATTCCCTGTAGGGGTAGGCTCGAGTGAAGAGAAGAAACTGCGCTGCGAGGTAATATGTTTGGTCGCCCCATTGTCAAAATACCAAACATCTGAGTCTACTACAGACATGCACTGCTCATGAGAAGATGGGTCAAAACTGTAGACAGTAGTAAACGCCCATTCTTCTTCCTGCACAAGGTTTGCAGACTCTGTTTTTGGTGTAGAGGCCTCTGCAACTACCATTCCAGCCTCTTTCTTCTTTGCCTCTTTAGCAGCGAGTTTTGGATAGTTCTTTATGATATGATCATTCCCTTTACAGTACTTACAATACAATTTCTGCTCTTCTGATTTCTTCTCATCTTTATCTTCCTTCTTCGAATATGTAGAATTAGTAGATTTCTGCTTACTAGTTGAAGAGCTCCATTTTCCTTTGCCCTTCTGACTACCAGGAAAGCTTGATCTGCAACTCGCATAATGGACCTCTTCTGCCTGGACTGATCTTCCTGCAATAGAATAGAAACTAACTCCTCAAATGATAAGGCATTTGGACTGCCTTTCATCATCAACCGAAGAGTAGAAGCAAAACTCTGATATGAATAAGGAAGACCATTCACAACGGTCTGCACAAGTGAGCTATCTGGTATAACCTCATCAGCAGAAATCAACTGTTCCTTCAAATCTTTGATCTTCGTTAGGAAAGTGTCCATGGAATCACCTTCATTCATGTGCTCACTCTCCAATTGTTTTTGGAGGTAAGCAACACGAGCCTCATTCCTAGCTTGGTACAATGTGGTAAGTGTATCCCAAGCATCCCTAGCTGTTCTACAAGAGCGAATATGAGGAATAATGGCACGTTTGACAGACAAAGCTATCAATGCATATGCCTGCGCATCTGTGCCATCCCAAGGAATCTGCTCTACAGTAGGTGCAACAGAAACAGCAGCACGAACAGGAATCTGTGCAATATCATCTCCGACACCATCTTCATCAGCTCCAGCACCTGTATTTGTAGTACCTATCATTAGAGGTGTAACAGGACGTCTTTCAACACCCTACACAATGTTCCACAATCCTTTTGCAACCAAAACATATCGCATCATATAAGCCCATAATGGGTAGTTGGTACCATCCAACTTATCCTCAACAGCCAACATACGGAATACATCACTGCTTTCAGCCATGGCCGGTGACTAAAATACCTTGATGCAAAAAATTGATTGTATCTTAAAAAGTTGAACAGAACTGCCCAGACGAGTTCTACTAGACTTGTAGCAGACTTCGAGACGCTTAAACTGGCGAACAGAAACTGGTATATACCTTTGGCACAAAAAGACAAAATAGCCTGCACAAGCGCTGCGATAGTGCGTTCGGAGGTCGAAACACGCTGAGTATGCTCACCAAAATTCGTGCGATTTTGAACCTGCAAACGGAGGAGTGTTGACGGTGCCCTAGATGAAGCAACAACCTGCTCTGATACCAATTATTGGAGATAGACGTCTGTGGAAGCACGTGAACAGCACAAGGAAGAAGAAGAAGCTTGGAGCACAAACACACAATCCTGAATGTATTACTAGAGAATGTACAAAGATAAGTAGCCCATTAGGGCAATAGGCGTATATACAAGCCGGGGAAAAAACCTCCTAAAGAGGGAAAAAAGTGCCCCGGCGGTCCTAGTGTGTTCACACACATCACTACCTAAATATATCAACACTATATGCAATGGAAGCATTAGTTTCTCCAATCTCTGGCATGTTTTCAATGTGATGAGCTTTGTTTGTTATTGCCATGAACCATTTCATATGAACCATGGGAGAACACTTGCATGGAATTTTATTACATGTGTTCCCATGCTTTTGTAACCTCATGAGATGATATGGAGGATAGTAGATACACTTAAAAAATATTCATATTTTACTCCCGTTAAGCAGTCAATGTATCCATCTTAAACTTCAAAATCCTTTATTAAATGTTGTTTTTCATATCATGATTTTCCTAAAAGTGTTTTTCCAAGTGATTATATTAACGTTTGTTATCACTTTTGAATTGCCTTTTTTCTTTAAATCAAACATCACAAATCCCTTTCAACTTTGCTATTCATCTTTAAGAAATGGTGAAATACACCACTACTAGAAATCATGGTTGTAAGGAAATATCTAATTGGAAGAAATAAAAGTTTATATTGAGATCCATGAACTCAAGCACAAATCTTGAGTTTTAATATTCAATACTTGCAAATGTATATTCTGCTTAAGGAAGAAAGTGAAAATGAAGATTTGTCTTAGTCTTAGAACATCAATATATTGGGATTCATGAACCAATAAGAAAATGTTATAAGTTATAGGTACCATGATCTATAAGTATAACTAAACATACACTCTTTGGTCCAATGCAACCAAGTACGAATGAAGTTCCATGATGTCTTGTTTGTGATTTACGTTATGGTGTTAACATGAATTTATGGTAAACACTATTGAATCTTGAAAATAGTTCAACTATGATATTTTACAAAAACATAATTCAAAAGTTATAGTTAATATGGAATATATACCAAGAAACCACATACACGTGATTTGTATCATCTTGCGTCGTAAGGGAACTAGAGTTCATTTCCCAATAGCATCCTTTGCTTGAATTGAACGGTGCTCGGATATGGAGCAATGCTCAATCTCATAAACTAATAAGTACCTTTCCCATGGTTAAAGAGGTGTTACAAAAGATATTAGATCATTAGATAAATCTTATACTTTGGCTCTAAAGGCAAGGAACTTGATTTAACAAGAAAATTATTCTTATTCTTTGGATATGTGTCGCTTACAAGGAAGCTATCTCAGTAGAGGAATCACATCTCTAGACAGAATTAGGAGTACGAATATATGGAATCTTTCAAAATAAAATATGATTTCCTAAATTTATGAGAAATCGTATAGTGTCCATCGCCAATATTTTTTTTGCCATTCAACCATAGAATGGAAATTTACAATAAATTCCCTTCACTCATGAATTCTATTACTTTTGGATTCCAACGAGATAACCTAAAAACGTAATTTTCATTCTATAGAAAGTAGATGATATGTTTACCATTAGACCTCTTTATGACAACCCCTAATTTTTATTTCTCATTTTAATTGATTTATTTTGAGTTTCTTATACAAGGAAAATAACGATTAGATTGTATTGGCTTTTTTATAGGAGATTTCTTAGATATCTTATTATTTTTCAAATAGCTTTAATTCATTTACCATCTAAGCCCTTCAATACTTCTTGAGCTACTGATTTCTGATGAAATCTTGAAAAACACTGGGCTTGTGTTGACTAGAGTAAATGGTCTTCCACAGAATTCAAATACATGTATACAACCAAAGGAAGTCTCCGAATGAAGAATCAAGGAATTTATCACATATTGTTTAATACTTTTGGAATACATAGGTAACGTTCTCAATCCATATAATTCTTCATGCATGAGAGAGACATAAAAGAGTACACTATAGTACACTATCTTTGGATTAATAACCTAGATTGAAAAGCTAGATAAGAACACCTATCAACCATTCACGTCTATGATGCCTAGATTTTTCTTGGGAAAGATCTGTAGATAAGTTGGTGGAACAAATGTCAAACCTAGATTCGAGGATAATTCAAATCTTGAATAGATTATGATCTTAATCGAATAGAGTGAGGAAAAAGATCTGATTGTAAACTGGACTCAATAATTTGAGAAAGAAACCAAGTAGTGATATCAATGATAAAATTATGAAGATCAAAGAGATTAATGATGCATTGGCATCCATAGGTTGCCTATTGATGCCAATGATAATCTTCATGTGTGTCAACATGAGTATTGTATACATATCTACCAATCTAGAACTGATTTGACAGTAGCATCCTTTGTTGTTGCTAAAAAAGGAAGTGTTGCTATGGTAAATTCTTTGCAGTAGCATTGCAGCAATCCTAGAACCGATAAACAAATAATTGTCTTCCCGTTTGTGGAAGAGGGATGAAAAAGAATATTAGAACAATAGAAAATGTTTTTTGATCTTCCTAAAAAAGCCCGAAGAATATGATTGATAGAGCAAACTAGTGTGATACTATAGATGTATATATCAAGAGAGCAAGCTCTATAGAAACAAGCATCGCATAAACAATCAATTACCTTTCCCTTTTGTGCAGGAGATGTTAGAAAGACTATTAAAAGATTAAAGTCTTTCTTAAAAGAACCCACGCATATGATTGATGGAGTTTTCAAACAAGTGTGAAGCGTTGCCTGTAAATCTCTTGAGACAAAGCTATCTGACAATCTATGGAAGATGTTGAAATAAAATGTCCCCTCAATTTGGAAAAGATTCTTACCCATTCAAAGAATAGCACAAGTTATCCATGAAGATGTAATCAATCTATCGCACAACGTATCCACGAGGATGTAACCAATCTGCGCAAGTTAACCATGAAGATGTGACCAATCTGCGCAAGTTCACCATTACCTTCTCAATAATAGCAAGACTTTTTCGAACATTTATCATGAATCTCTTTCTTTCTCTACCATCGTGAACATGCCAACATATACACTTCTAAAGACATGCTGATACATACACATGCATAAACGGATACATATGTAAGTAAGTACATGCATTTGCGTATTTACATAAGTAGGAACGTACAATATTTAGATATGTACATTTGCATATCTTTTAGACCAGACTTACCAAAACCTATATGGTTAGATGCAGAGGAGTGGGATATGATTCGAAACAAGCAGCAGCAGACTCCTGACCGATATTGCCAATAGCGAGATGCCGCAGCCACACGTTTAGATATGTTTGGACCGTCACATTTGGGCAGCGGCGGATATGACACGATGCGTCAAGGGTTTGTAAGTACCATTTGATATATTGATTTTGTTTGTGTTAAGCTTCTCATGTATGTTCCTCTAATGATTTGTATATTTGTTGCAAGAACTCGCAATGGTTTGTCCTCCAACACAAACAGAGGAGGGTTATGGACATCGTCATGGATTGATTGCACTATTGCAGAACTTGGAGGGACGCGGTGCAGTCGTTCCATGGGAGTGTTTGAGATGAGGTGATTAATTTATAAACTTGGTTTTTACTTGTTATTTGTAAATTTCATGTGAATTTATCTCATTTCATTAATGTTCTTTGTTGCAAGACTATTGATATGGAACGTTCTTTGCATGTGTATGGCAGTGGCACACTAGAATTCTGTATTTGATTTTTATATGGCAATGCAATGCTTTGCCACATTTTGTAAAAGCGCCATATATGACAATGGTTTGCCACAATCTTGTACATGCTTCATTTATGAGATATATAACTCTTTTTGTACATGGTTCATTGTTCATGGTTCATGATTCATTTTTATTATCTCTTTTGTGTCCAATAATATTCTATTTTATGAAATCATATTTCGGTTGACATTAGAGCACACATCACATGTACTCGGTTTTTCTTGGGCAGAGTGTATTGTCTTTTGCTAAGCAACATCATGGTAATGTTGCTGTAGCAAAAGACAACACACTTTGCCCATAAAAAATTTTGCAAATATGGTGGCCAGTATAAGCATCGGTACTCCCAAAAATGCCATCGGAATACGCATCGGTACCCCCAGGGGGCACCGGTATACGCGATGGTGTACACAACATGAGGTGTCGGTATGGGCATCGATATTACCGATGTTTACATCGACGCATATACCCATGCTTATATCGACCCTCATACTGACGCCTATGCCAGCGCTTTAATATGGACACACATACCGACACGTACACGGACGTCAAGGAAAAAATATGCGCGTTCATTTCCCTTAGTAAAAAGCTCGGTATACGGCCGATCTGTTGTAGTGTGACCTATTAGGGCTATAGTTATATATACAAGCTAGGGGGAAAAACCTCCTAAAGATGGATAGAAGTGCCCTGATGGTCCTAGTGTGTTCGCACACATTACTATATAAAAATATTAATAGTATCTATTGATGTACATTGTAAGGAATTTAACTCACAACCTCTTGGTTAGGAATGTGATGGGCTAACCACTTGCCCCAAAAGCCATGGTTGAGGATTACTTCCTAGTCCTCTCTCTTAGGGTGTAGTTCAACCTCCAACCTATCACTTTATTACAGTCTTCCCTCAGTGATCTACTCTTGTATCCCTCTAGCCTCGATGATCAACCCCTTGAACTCCCTGGGTGCCCTTGAATTGATGTCCTCAACCTCACACAGTTTCCTAAACCTTGGTCACAACCTTGGTCTCTTGAACCCTTCTCTCAACCTTGTTGTCTTGAACCTTCTTGTTTGCAACCTTGGTGTCTTGAGCCCTTGTTTGCAACCTCAATCTTGAACCGTTCTCACCAACGTTTGGCATCTTGAACCCTCAATCAAGTGCTACCCTTGGTTTCCCAAGGGCTTTACACTTTTATCTGTCTCATCAGATTTGGAAAGTCCATTCTGAGAGCGACGTGTGCTTCTTTGTACCCTCTCATATAGAGGATGCCAAGCGCCTATTTTAGAGGCCATTAGGTCAACACACCTTTACCAAGCTTACTTCCTAGGCTCTGATACCAATGTAAGGAATTGAACTCACAACCTCCTCGTTAGGAATGTGATGGGCTAACCACTTGCCCCAAAAGCCATGGTTGAAGATTACATCCTAATCCTCTCTCTTAGGGTGTAGTTCATCCATCTCCAACCTATCACTTTATTACATACGTACACATTCATTCACATATGTATGTATGGATGTGTTAGCGTTCATAAAATATTCATAATAATTATGATAATGAAGTTATACATTTATTGAATGTTCTGAAGCATTATCTTATGGATACCTAAATTTGAATAAGATTCAACTTCAAGCTAATTCTTACATTTTCAAGAAGAAGTTTTGCATAACATAAATGTTCGAAATTCTTTTTAGGAAGAAAATGCTTGAACATCAATAGATGAGAGACTATGCTAGAAAACACTATTTACGCATGTAAAGAAATTTCCTTTTGGTTTTATTGAAGGCTATTCATATTGGATGTGAAACCAAACTTCCACCATAGAACCCACTTCATACATGGAAGCAAGAAGCTAGTAGAATTCAATCTTTGGCATAAGAGGCATGGACATATCAATACTGCAAGGTTAAAGGAAATAGAGAAGAAGAGGTTGGTACTTGGACTATCAAACCTTGATGATTTGTGTGAACCTTGCGAATTGCATACAAAAACTAGGTTACCATTTAAATAGACTATGGAATTTATTATCCATTAAAATTTTATTCAAACACATGTTTGGGGAGAAGCAAGAGAGAATTGAAATGGATTTAAAAGATACTTTTTAACCTTCATTGATCAATTCACAATGTTGACTTGGTTTTATTTCATGAAGCATAAATAATATGTATTTTATTACTGCAATAAAGAAGAATCCACATGCTTTGAAGAACCAAATACATGCAGATAATGAGAAGATGATGTCTAGGATGAAATTAAAGCTTTTGGAGGACAAAGAAACTTGGACACTCATACCAAGGAACAAAGACATGAAGATCATTGGAAACAAGTGGATGGTAGCATTGTTAGGTATGAAGCAAGCATTCTAGGCAAAGCAGTTTTTGAGACATATGGAGTGGTATATGAAGAGACTTAGAACCTTGTAGAGTGCTTCATTAGTTGTGAATATAGACAAAGCAAGGTTGATGTTTCATTATTCTCCACAAGAGAAGGTCAAGCATTTTTCTAAATATGTGTGTATATAGAGGACTTAACTCTTAGAGGTAATCATAAAGAGAGAATCAAGGAAATCAAGGAAAGACTAGTGGAGGAGTTCAAGATCTCAAAAGCTCAAGATCTAAGATACTTTATAGACATCGAGTTCATATGAAAAAGAATCAGATCTGGTTCACTAGTTGAGGAGGTCATGATCTCAAAAAAGTTAAGATCTAAGATACTTTCTAGATATCGAATTCATATAAAAAACGATGAAATGTGGCCCATGCAAAACAAGTGCATCTCGAGGTTGCAAACCATTGAGAAATCTAATGGAAGCCAATATGAACCTTACGTCAATTGAAGGTACTGAAATTAATGATGCACTCACACTTAGAGTCCCTCACTTACTAGTAATTACAGAGAAACTTTTAATTACTTTTAATTACTTAGTATTTGCAGAGAAAAGTTGCATGCATATTTGCAGAGAAACCTAGCATACATAGCATGCAGAGCAAAGTAGAATGCATAATTGCATGCATACATACGTACCATGACCATGTAACCATTCCATATTACATTACCTTCTCGATAATAGGACGCCTTTTCCGAACATCTATCCTGTATCTCTTTCGTTCTCTACCGTCATGAACAGGCCAACATATACACTTCTATTGAAACGGTGATACATACCCAAGAACGTCTATGGTCACTCAAATATTAGAAGTTTAATCTCTTTCTAGGTTTTGTTCTTCATTCTATGGATATAGGTATTTTTGTGTAGTTTCTCTTTAAGTTGCCATGTGTTGAAGCTCAAAGTCAAGGACAAAGCATGGAAGCACATCAAAAAGTGGACACACAAGGAAAGGGAGCAAGTAGGGAGCTCCATGAAGTGTATGTCAAAATTTCATATGAATCCCATACAAAAATAGTGATTTTCATCACTAAAAACCATTGTAAATACCATTATCTATTTTTATAACTCCATTTTGTTCAAGCCGAGGAGTCCTCGAGCTTGAGGAGTATTAGAAGTACCATCGTACCAATTTTCATAATTTTTAGACTTTGTTGAGCCCTCAAATAAGCCCTGGAACCTAATTTTTAACTAGGCCGAACACTAGGTCTAGACAGGGCCAAAAGTAGTCAAAAAACTATAAAAAGAGCTAGAGAGCTCATTTTTGGGGTTAGCTTGTGAGAGAATAGAACTTTTGTAAGAGAACTCTTTTGCAATCTAAGCTTTCCATTGTTCCTCTCTTTGATCTTACTTTGTGCGCGTGTGTGTGCATGTTTGTGTGCTTCCACTCACGCACTTGTGCCTTCACTTGCTCGTGGTCTTCATACCGGTCCTCATGTCTCCGCGGATTGACAAGTAAAGGAGGTGGTGCTTACGCTTGAGCTACACCAAATTTTGGCGCCGTTGCCGGGGAGAGAGCTTCAAGGACGAGCGTTGTGATGGTAAGATTGTAGATTTGCGACGTTGGAAGGTAAAAAAAATTATCATTTCAGTTCATTTTCTGTTTTTTTCCTCTTCATCTTCATCATCATCATCATCTCCACCTTCTTCCATCTTCTTCTTCATAGAAATTTCTTGTTTTTTAGTGCATTTTCACCATTTTCATACCATTTTTCATGCATCATTGTGTGGGAAGGAGTTAGGAGGTGCAAGGGAGAGCAAGCGCTGTGCTTTTTTCATGATTTTCTGCTTATACGGAGCTCGCCATTGCCGGCGCTCAAGAATTTGAATTTCCCGCCAAAAAACGCGATTCTGTGATGAAAATCGCGATTCTGTGAAAATTCAAATTTTTTTGAAAAATCACGATTTTCTGTTTTCCTGCCTAAAAGTTGGCTGAAAGAATCACGATTCTGTGGTCATTCTCAGAATCGCGTTTCTGTGATTGTGCTCAAAATCGCGACTCTCACACATCACGATTTTGAGAAAATACGATTTTCAGCGGGCTCAAAATCGCGATTCTCACAAAACATGATTTTCAACAAAAAACACGATTTTGTGAAAAAACACGATTTTGTGAAAAACACGATTCTCTGCTCAAAATCGCGATTTTCAAAAACATGATTCTGTGCTCAAAATCGCGATTTTCATGTCAAAAAACACGATTCTCTAAAACACGATTCGGTGCTCAAAATCGTGATTTTCATGTCAAAAAACACGATTCTCTAAAAACACGATTCTGTGCTCAATATCGCGATTTTCAAAAACACGATTTTGTGCTCAACATCGCGATTTTCATGTCCAAAACACGATTCTGAGAAAATACGATTTTCTGCGGGCTCAAAATCACGATTCTCACAAATCACGATTTTCAGCCAAAAACACGATTTTGTGAAAAAGGCGATTCTGTGAAAACACGAATTTTCGCTCAAAATCGCGATTTTCAAAAACACGATTTTGTGCTCAACATCGCGATTTTCATGTCAAAATCACGATTCTGAGAAAATACGATTTTCAGCGGGCTCAAAATCGTGATTCTCACAAATCATGATTCTCAGCCAAAAACACGATTTTGTGAATCACGATTCTCTGAGTCAAAATCGTGATTTTCAAAAACACGATTTTGTGCTCAACATCGTGATTTTCAAAAACACGATTTTGTGCTCAACATTGCGATTTTCAGAAACACAATTTTGTGCTCAACATCGCGATTTTCAGAAACACGATTTTGTGCTCAACATCGCGATTTTCAGAAACACAATTTTGTGCTCAACATCGCGATTTTCTGAGTTCACAGCATCGCGATTCTCTGAAAGTTCACAAAAGTGCGATTTTCTCCAAAGGTCTTGTTTGCCTGTTTTGACCCCCTAGAGCCTGATTTGACATAACGTTTTCATCCAAAGTCCATTTTTTGAGCTCTATAGCTCGTTGGAAAGCTCGTTTCAAATCCTACACGATCTCAACTGCTTTTTTCAAGAATAACGCGTTGATTTTGAGATAGGATAATTTGAAGTTGACCCTCAAGTGAGACTAGGAAACCAAGGGGGCCCCAAAGAATTTTGAACCATACCAAAGGGAAAATTTGGATTCTTGACTAAAGCATATGAACCTGAGATCTGGTAGACACTTAGGCAAGAATAAACAAAGCATTAGATCTTCTCAGTCCAGTGTCAATCATACAGCTAAGTCTTGGGCACAACAACTAAGTGGTCATCTTTTACTAAGTTTAGACACAAGTGATTCAGAAATGTCTTTTAGCATGGGAAAACCTGCATGTGGCTCAGGGACTGCCCATCTACAAACACCAGAAGGTCCCTATAAGACACAGTTGGAATATATTCAGACCAACCAATTAGGTGCTCGCATCTATGAGGATGGTCTGAGGCGATCAGTGGTCCAACTCAAAAATCCAGATCAATCCTTTGGACTTGAACACCCGGTGGTCAAGTTCAAGGAGGGTTCATACATTGATAAGGAAGGAACCATGTATGTGGTTACCAACCAACCAGATAGGACTGATGACTTTGGAAATATTATTCAGGAGAATGAGATAGGAGACCTAGAACAAGGAAATGTAGGACAAGGACCCCAGACTCCTAGAGGCAAGTCAGTTTTGACCAGAGTGATCACTCCAGACTGGATCCCTCAAGACAACAAAAGCATAGAACTATTTTTTAATAGAGAAACAGAGGAAGCCTTTTGGAGATTCAAGCCAGATCAACCTAGCCAATGGGGCATAGTTATCATCTATGAACTCAAAGATCCTGAGATACCAGGCAAAGTTGTCTACCTGGATAACACATCAGAGAAGATATTCTTGGTAACAGAACATGATAGACATGCATATACTTGGAAGAATGAATTGATTTTCCCCCCACCAAGATCCAATGTTTCCCATGGCCTCCAAGGAGTAGGATCATCCCACGCTCATGAAGCCCAGAGAGAAAGAACTAGAGAGAGACCTGAGGTAAGTTTTGCACACACCGTGGGCAAGAATAGATCAGGATTTGAAAATGAAAGACCTGAAAGAGAGAGACATCAAGCACATAAGCAACAAAGAGATGAACATGATTTTCCATTGCCTAGACCCCGAGAGCACCCAAGAACCCTTAGACCCACTCAAGTGATCAAGGCAATGAAGAATTATTTTGACGGGTCAGGAGATCCTTATGATCATGTGGCCAAGTTCAAACAAGTGTTCAGAGCTGAACAGGTTGAGGACTTGTTCACCCAGTACGAGGCATTTGGTTTGACTATTAAGGGCACTGCCTTGGCTTGGTTTCAACCACTGAGTAGTCGCAACTATCACGATATAGGTCAACTGCTAGACGAATTCATTGTAGAATTTTCCAAGAGTGGTATCAGGCATAACACATCATCCCTGATCCACAGTTTGAAGATACTCATTTGTGGATGTGCAAGGTCGCAGAGGAAGAGGAAAACCGTTTAAAGGCAAGAGAAGAAGGAACTTCGCCAGGAGATAGACCAATTAAAGACCCAGCCTATACAGCGATGATCTTTCCAGATGAGGAATTTGAGCCTCATGGCTGGCCAAAAATCTTAGCCACCATGGACATTGCTGTCAATGAAGAACAATGGACACCTCATTGTGATGAGGAGGGTTATGATATCTCAGTGTTCATGTGTCAGCCCTTGCTAGAAGAATGTGACCCTAGTGATGTCATAGAAGAAGAAGAGAATGACGATGATCTAGAGTCCATTGTGATGGATAGTTGCTTTAACTCAGAGAAGCACTATTTAGAAGATGTAGGCGTGTTTAACCAGAAAGAAGAAGAACCTCTCACAAGCATTAAAACGGTAAATTCAAAGGATGGAAGTGAGAGAAGTCAAAAGAAAAAGAAAAGAAAAGCAGTGAAACAAGAAGAGGAAGAATCATTGTTTGAAGTACCAGAAAACTTCAAGAAATATGAAGTTCACGACCGCAAAATTTTGGTACGAATGCCTAAGAGAGAGGCCATCATCGGGGAATCATACGATAATAAAGAAAAGACCAAGAAGATTGTAGTGGCCATCGAAGAGAACGAAGAGAGATGCACATATATAGGAGATGACCTAAGTGGAAGAGAAGAAATGGAGCTTGTAGCGCTATTAAGGGAACATAGGGATGTGTTTGCATGGCACTATAGAGACTTGAAAGGGGTAGATCCAAGAATTTTTTCTCATACTATCCCCATGACTGTTGATGCCAAGCCCACCAAACAGAAGCCCTACACATATAATGATACCTATGCAGCCAAAATAAAAGAAGAAATTGATAGACTGATTGAAGTTGGATTCATATATGAGATTGAGCATACTGAATGGGTGTCCCCCATTGTAGTGGTACCCAAGAAGAACGGGAAGTTGCGAGTGTGTATTAACCTTAAAAAAGTTAATGCCGCTACGATCAGAGATAGTTATCCACTTCCAATCACAGAACACCTATTGGAGCGTGTTGCAAGCAAGGAAGTTTATAGCTTCCTTGATGGATTTTCAGGTTACAATCAAGTAGCCATTGCCCCAGAAGATCAACACAAAACAGCTTTTGCCACAGAATGGGGAATCTTTGCATTTCGTGTTATGCCATTTGGGCTCACAAATGCACCTGCAACATTCCAACGGCTCATGTGTCATGTCTTCAAAGAGTTCTTGCGAAAGAGCTTAGAAGTATATGTGGATGATTTATGTGCTCATTCCCAAGAAAGAAGATTTCACATCCCTGAACTCAGACAAATCTTTAACAAGTGTAGAGAATATCGAGTGTGTTTGAACCCAGAAAAGTGTGTGTTCATGGTGCGTCAAGGTAAAATCTTAGGTCATATTGTTTCTAAGAATGGAATCTCAACAGATGAAGATAAGGTACGAGCCATAGCAGAGCTGCCACGACCAAGGAATGTTAAAGAGGTACAAGCCTTTATGGGCCATTATGGATATTACCGTAGGTTTATCCACATGTACGCGATCATAGCTAGACCCCTTTATGCCTTGTTGTCTAATTTTGAGTGGACCGACGAATGCGAGAATTCTTTCAATGAACTGAAGAAACGTTTGTGCACAACACCAATATTGACAACCCCAGATTGGAGTAAGCCATTCCATGTCCATGTGGATGCTTCCAATCATGCCATCGGATGTGTGCTAGCACAACCCACAGGTGAAGGGAATTTAGACTTGCCCATAGCATACGCTAGTAGACAGCTCACTGCAGTTGAACGAAACTATACCACAACTGAGCGAGAGGGCTTAGGCATGGTATATGCTGTGAAGAAGTTTAGACACTATTTATTGGCCAACAAGTTCAAGGTTTTCACTGATCATCAAGCTTTGTTATATTTGGTCAATAAACCTTGCAATACTAGACGCTTAGCAAGATGGTTCCTCTTACTAATGGAATATGACTTTGAAGTTGTTGTCAGGAAAGGTAGAACCCACCTTCGGGCAGATCACCTTTCTCGCATTACTTCAGGAGAGTTACCGCAAGGCGTGTCTAATGAACTACCTGATGCTTATCTGTTCAATTTGGAAGTTGTTCCCAAATGGGCAAATAAGTTGGTACCCGTCCTAACCTTCGGCCCTGCAAATAAGAATGTGAAAACATCACAAGAAGAAATTATAAGATCACAAAAATATCACATATTGGCAGGAAGCATGTACAAACAAGATACGGAGGGCGTATTAGCTTGTTGTGTCGAGGATGATGAACATAATAGCTGGTTGCAGCAAGCTCATGAAGGATTGCTAGGAAATCACTATTCTAAACAACGCACATTGCAGAATCTAAAACGTTTAGGAGTGTATTGGCCTAGCATGGACAAAGAGATACATGAGTGGATTAAGAATTGTCCAATGTGCAAAGAGAGACCCCGAGTGGAGCATGTGACCCTTTATCAAGTGTCATTAATTCCAGATTGGAGTGCTCCATTGGTAGAGTTTATGAGGTCGGAAAGATTACCCAAAGAGGCTACTCTAGCAAGAAGACGAAGCATGGAGCAAGAGGCTCAAGGCTATGCCCTAGTAGGAGACAACCTATACCGAAGAGGCAAAGATGGTTACTTAAGACTGTGCGTTCACGAATCAGATTATTTGAAAGTCTTAGAAACTGCACACAGCAGTGTTGCAGGTGGACATTTTGGTCCTGACCGAGTGATCAAGACCATTATATTCTCAGGACTTTGGTGGCCCACTCTTCATATGGACGCACATACCTATGTGAAGAAATGTGACACATGCCAATGTGCACAATATCCAGTTAGAAAAGACGAGATGCCCTTGAGGCCAATGATGGGAGGGCGTGCATTTTCCAAGTGGGGCATAGACTTCATAGGTCCTATTAATCCCCCTGCTAGAAACTCCCATGCAGAGTATATTATTGTAGCCACAGATTACCTTACAAAGTGGGTAGAGGTAAAAGCCACAACAAAGAATGATGCTCAGATGACGGCTAAGTTCTTATTCGAGAATCTGTTCACGAGATATGGGCTACCAATAGAGTTAGTGAGCGATAGAGGCACCCACTTCTTAAATGAAGTCATTGAAAATCTTCTCCAAGAATTCTTGGTGGTACATAAGAAGTCTGCCCTCTATCATCCCCAAGCTAACGGACAGGCCAAGAGCACAAATAAGATCCTATGTAATGTCTTGACAAAACTGGTAAATAATAAACGCTCTGATTGGGACAAACAACTTCATCATGCTGTTTGGGCTTATCGAGTTGCCTACAAAACGGTACTCAACGCCACCCCATTTCAGATGGTCTTCGGACAGAACGCTGTGCTACCATTAGATTTCTTAATCCCTACCTTAAAAGTAGCACAAGAGTATGAGTGGAATGGACATGAATTGTCATCTAGGATCTTTGATCTAGAACGCTTAGGTGAGACAAGGCTACGAGCGGCTGCAGGCATCTACACTGCAAAGAAAAGGCAAAAGGCATACTTTGATGCACACATCAAGGATAAGGGATTGAAAGAGGGAGATCTAGTGTTGGTTTACACACTAAAACAACATGCTTGTAAGTTGGAAAAAAGAGGATACGGACCCATGATCATTAATAGAATTTCCACTAGTGGTGCAGTTCAGTTGTCCACTCTAGAAGGAGATATCTTGCCAAACTACATTAGTGGTTGTCGAGTCAAGCTATATCAAGAACCTCTTACTGAGGATATGCTAATGAGACTCAACACTGCTAAGAAGCGAAAAGAAGAGGAGAAGGGTGAGAGAAGAAGCCCAAGCTGAGGCTAGAGAGTGCATAAGGCAAAATAAGTTAAGGCGACTAGGCCTAGATGTCAACTCAAAAGCCCCAAAATATCACATGGATATGTGCCAAAAGTCAGGCATAGCGACTTCTCAAGTCATTGACTGAAGACCCTTTGTGACCATAGAGATAGGACAAGGAAAGGATGGAAGGACTGTGAAAGCATTGATTGACTCAGGTGCAGCAAGTAGTGCAGTTAGACTATCCTACTGCCAAAACTTCCAGTTGAACATCAATCCCATAAAAGCTTATCTCATAGGATTGGGAGGTGTGGAAACCCCTTGTTTGGGCGAGGTGGAACTTCCCATCTACCTTCAAGATGTTCCAATGAAAGTCAAAGCACTAGTATGTCAAGATGGGAACCTTACAGAACCACTTGTCTTGGGTCAAGATTGGATCTATGACAATGCAGTCAACTTAAACCTAAGAAGTCAACTTCTTCAAGTTTGGGTCCAGGGACAATGCCTTACATTAGAACTAGAAAATGGCATGCTCACAAATCCAGATGTCACATCTTGTAGTTCTTCTAAGACTAATCATATGGAAGAAGATGTTGTATGTGTCAAAAGCTCTATGATGCAGAAGGAGTCAATCGTGGAAGAACAGGTTCGAAGGCGGGTGGATCTTTCTTCTTCTCCAAAGAATCAAGTAGCCATAGAAGTGAGTCCACCACACAAGCAAACACAACCGATCACGACAACTGCTACATCAAATAGAAAGACACCATTCGATAAGAAAGCAGTTCCAAACATGAAGCAGATCTGGGTACGCAAAGGAGAGCAACCACCAGCCTTGCCCCCACAAATCCCATCTAGGCAAGCCAACCAGGCCAGAAGACAAAGGAAGCAGCTCGGACAAGCTCAATCACAAGGTATCCAACAAGTTTGGGTGCCTAAGAAGTTGGCTGCAGCTCAACAAGGGCAATTATAGATGTGGGTACCTAAGAAGCTCTTACATCTACAACAACCTATGTTCTCCCACATGCGAAAGGTCTCAACAAAGAAGCCAAAAAGAGAAGAGGGTAAGAACCACGTACAGAGACCGAAAGAAGATCAAATAAGCTCTTCAACAATAGTAGAAAGATGTGCAAAAAGGATATGGGTTTGGAAGCCAAAAGTACAAGTAGCTTCCATCGAACCAAAGCGCCAACCACACTAGATACCACAGTTCAGAACGCATCCAAAGAGGAAGACGCCTAAAGTAATCTCTACAGTGCCAAATGCTGTTCTAAAATGGATCCCTATAAAGAGGAAGGATCAGTGGTCATCTTGAGATCCAATGGATACCTCCAACAAAGATGACACTAACATCTGCAAGTGACATCAGGCCTCGACGAGCAACAACCATGTGCTACTTGCACAACCTTGTCTTTTGCACCATTCAGGTCATGCATTTCTAAAGTATGCATTATATAGGGCCACATTACATGGCCGTGCATAGACACAGTTGAGATCCCCATGCACAAGAGCACATTGACATATGTCAATTATTTTTTCTGATATTGACATCTCTCTTCTTGTGTGTGACATTGTAATTAAAAAAAAAAAAAAAAGAGTCAAAACTTATTCCCAGGTTTCGCTCATGGAACATGAATGAGACATGCTTAGTTGAAGATGGAACTATTGATTACTAGGTATTTATCAGTTTGGATAGAAGTGTGTCTCGGCTAGCAGATGATATTATTGCTGCCTTATCTGGTAGATGCAAAGCACTTGGCATGAACATGGCATCTACAACTATGATTTTCTCTTACCATGGTCGGAATGAAGAGTTTGAAGGTCCGCAACTTGAGTGATGCTTAACTACTTCATGTACGAGAGCATCCAGGGAGATATCTGCAAAGGGTAGTTCTGGAGGAGAAGACTCCTGCGTATGGTGAGCTAAAGAGAATATGTCAAACTAAGCTTGGTGTAGTTACCCAATGTTGTTTGCCAAGGAATATAAAGAAATTCAATTCTCAGTATTTGGCAAATGATGCTTTGAAAAGAGGAGACAGGATCAGCCACTCACACAATCTCATCAGTGGACTATCAACATGGACATTCATCAACAATGTTCCATCCCAAAGGCCGAGTGTACAACACGAAGAGATGAACATCGATCACCCTTCTCCATGGTAAGTATCTTTACTTTGGAAACATCATAACCATGATAGCTTAGGAAACCTCTTCTTTGGCATACCCTTGAGCACTTAGCTCAAGACCCCCAATTTTTGCACCATACTTCTTCCAATGCATTTCCCAAGTAAGCATGCATAGGGCTACATTACAAGGCCGTGCACAAGGCACATATTTTCCTTAACCCATGCACGAACACACTTGCCCATCATCCATTATGGGTTATGAGTACTTGGCATGACTACTATAAACATCATCCTTGGAAGATTTGAGGTCATCAAGGAAGACTCACAACAACACAGTCATGCTGGAATCCAAGGAAGAAGCACATACCAAGAGACTACAACTTGCAAAGACTCGCAGTGATAGATGAAGAACCAGACACATCTGGAAGTCAAACGAATTTTGTTCATACAGAAGGGACACTCCCTCTCAAGGCACTACTTGGAACAACCACTACAACAAGGGTCTGTCAGGGACGACAGACTCGAGACGGGGGGGAGTGTTGAAGTTCAAAGTCAAGGACAAAGCATGGAAGCACATCAAAAGCTGGACACACAAGGAAAGGGAGCAAGTAGGGAGCTCCATGAAGTGTATGTCAAAATTTCAGATGAATCCCCTACAAAAATAGTGATTTTCATCACTAAAAACCATTGTAAATACCATTATCTATTTTTATAACTCCATTTTGTTCAAGCCGAGGAGTCCTCGAGCTTGAGGAGTATTAGAAGTACCATCGTACCATTTTTCATAATTTTTAGACTTTGTTTGAGCCCTCAAATAAGCCCTGGAACCTAATTTTTAACTAAGCCGGACACTAGGTCTAGAGAGGGCTAAAACTAGTCAAAAAACTATAAAAAGAGCTAGAGAGCTCATTTTTGGGGTTAGCTTGTGAGAGAATAGAACTTTTGTAAGAGAACTCTTTTGCAATCTAAGCTTTCCATTGTTCCTCTCTTTGATCTTACTTTGTGCGCGTGTGTGTGCATGTGTGTGCATGTTTGTGTGCTTCCACTCACGCACTTGTGCCTTCACTTGCTCGTGGTCTTCATACCGGTCCTCACGTCTTCGCGGATTGACAAGTAAAGGAGGTGGTGCTTACGCTTGAGCTACACCATGCATGAAGGAGATAACGCTTATGCTACCTCCCATACTTACACATGCATAAACGCATTTGCATATTTACATAGGTACATACTTATACACATGCCTCATTAGGACCAGCACTAGACTGTCCACCTGTAAAAAGAGGCATCAACGTATCATACATGTCTTTGGAGCTAACAAATGTCTCCTTAGTACATGAAAGCAATGGTTGAATAGCATCTTCCTCAAAGACAACATCACGGCTAACCAGAATGCGTTTAGTCTGTGGAGATACAGACGATAGCCTTTACTTTCAGAACTGTACCCAACAAAAATACATTTTACTACCTTATCATCCAATTTTTTGCGATGTTGTTCAGGCACTAATGCATATGCCAAACAACCAAAAACACGCAGATGAGCAACAGATGGCTTGCGGTCATGCCAAGCCTCATATGGAGTGATAGACTGTAGCGCTTTAGTGGGACACCTGTTAAGTACATATGCTGCACACATGACAACCTCAAGCCAGAAACTATGTGGTAAACCCTGACTCTTGACCATACACCTCGCCATCTCCAAGAGTGACCTATTCTTCCATTCAGCAACTCCATTTTGTTGAGGTGTATACGGCACTGTACACTCGTGTTTTATCCCACATTCAGCCAGAAATGCATTAAAATCAGAAGACATATATTCACCCCCTCGATCAGAACGGAGGGTGCCCATTTTACATGCTGACAGATTTTCAGCCAAAACCAAAAACTATTTGAAGCACATGAACACTTCGGACTTTGCCTTCAATGGATATACCCATGCATGCCTGGAAAAATCATCAATCAAATTCACGAAGTAAAGATAGTTTCCAAAAGAAGGTGTCTGCATAGGACCACAGACATCACTATGTACAAGCTGCAATTTCTGCATAGCCCAAACTGAACCATCTTTTCGAAAGGAGGAACGCTGCATTTTGCCCAAAATACAGCCTTCAGAGACATGTTTTCGAGGTGCCTCAAGCTTGGGCAAAGAAGACACCATATCAGATTTCTGCAGGCATAGCAAACTAGCAAAATTCAGATGACCAAAGCGTGCATGCCAAAGCTTTGCATCTGACATAGCCTGAGAATCATGAACTGCACATGCCGAATACTTCACAAATCTTTCATAGTCTATGAGCTTATACAGCCCATGACATAAAATGCCACAAGCAATAATCACATCGCCATTGACAAATCATGAACTGTACACCTGTCATCAACAAATTTCACAACCAAGCCAATCTTGGCTAATGCAGAAACTGATAACAGGTTCTTTTTTATCCCTGTCACAAATAAAGCATCTGACAAAGTGAAGGAACTACCATCAGCAGTAGTCAAAATGATCTTCCTAACTCCCATAACAGGATAAGAGGAGTTGTTGGCGCATGTAACAGTATTCCCTGTAGGGGTAGGCTCGAGTGAAGAGAAGAAACTGCGCTGCAAGGTAATATGTTTGGTCACCCCACTGTCAAAATGCCAAACATCTGAGTCTACTGCATACATGCACTGCTCATGAGAAGATGGGTCAAAACTGTAGACAGTAGTAAACGCCCATTCTTCTTCTTGCACAAGGTTTGCAGACTCTGTTTTTGGTGTAGAGGCCTCTGCAACAACCATTCCAGCCTCTTTCTTCTTTGCCTCTTTAGAAGCCAGTTTTGGACAGTTCTTTATGATATGATCATTCCCTTTACAGTACTTACAAAACAATTTCTGCTCTTCTGATTTCTTCTCATCTTTATCTTCCTTCTTCGAATATGTAGAATTAGCAGATTTCTGCTTACTAGTTGAAGAGCTCCATTTTCCTTTGCCCTTCTGACTAGCCAGGAAAGCTTGATCTGCAACACGCATAATGGACCTCTTCTGCCTGGAGTGATCTTCCTGCAATAGAATAAAGACTAACTCCTCAAATGATAAGGCGTTTGGATTGCCTTTCATCATCAAAGGAAGAGTAGAAGCAAAACTCTGATATGAATAAGGAAGACCATTCAGAACGGTCTGCATAAGTGAGCTATCTGGTATAACCTCATCAGCAGAAATCAATTGTTCCTTCAAATCTTTGATCTTCGTTAGGAAACTGTCCATGGAATCACCTTCATTCATGTGCTCACTCTCCAATTGTTTTCCGAGGTAAGCAACACGAGCCTCATTCCTAGCTTGGTACAATGTGGTAAGTGTATACCAAGCATCCCTAGCTGTTCTACAAGAGCGAATATGAGGAATAATGGCACGTTTGACAGACAAAGCTATCAATGCATATGCCTGGGCATCTGTGCCATCCCAACGAATCTGCTCTACAGTAGGTGCAACAGAAACAGCAGCACGAATAGGAATCTGCGGAATATCATCTTCGACACCATCTTCATCAGCTCCAGCACCTGTATTTGTAGTACCTATCGTTACAGGTGTAACAGGACGTCTTTCAACACCCTGCACAATGTTCTACAATCCTTTTGCAACCAAAACATGTCGCATCATATAAGCCCTTAATGGGTAGTTGGTACCATCCAACTTATCCTCAACAGCCAACATACAGAATACATCACTGCTTTCAGCCATGGCCGGTGACTAAAATACCTTGATGCAAAAAATTGATTGTATCTCAAAAAGTTGAACAAAGCTGCCCAAACGAGTTCTGCTAGACCTCTAGCAGACTTCGAGACGCTTAAACTGGCGAACAGAAACTGGCATATACCTTTGGCACAAAAAGATGAAATAGCCTGCACAAGCACTGTGATAGTGCATTCGGAGGTCGAAACACGTTGAGTATGCTCACCAAAATTCGTGCGATTTTGAACCTGCAAACGGAGGAGTGTTGACGGTGCCCTAGATGAAGCGACGACCTGCTCTGATACCAATTATTGGAGATAGACGTCTGCGGAAGCACGCGAACAGCACAAGGAAGAAGAAGAAGCTTGGAGCACAAACACACAATCCTGAATGTATTACTAGAGAATGTACAAAGATAAGTAGCCCATTAGGGCAATAGGCATATATACAAGCCGGGGAAAAAACCTCCTAAAGAGGGAAGAAAGTGCCCCGGCGGTCCTAGTGTGTTCACACACATCACTACCTAAATATATCAACACTATATGCAATGGAAGCATGAGTTTCTCCAATCTCTGGCATGTTTTCAATGTGATGAGCTTTGTTTGTTATTGCCATGAACCATTTCATATGAACCATGGGAGAACACTTGCATGGAATTTTATTACATGTGTTCCCATGCTTTTGTAACCTCATGAGATGATATGGAGGATAGTAGATACACTTAAAAAATATTCATATTTTACTCCCGTTAAACAGTCAATGTATCCATCTCAAACTTCAAAATCCTTTATCAAATGTTGTTTTTCATATCATGATTTTCCTAAAAGTGTTTTTCCAAGTGATTATATTAACGTTTGTTATCACTTTTGAATTGCCTTTTTTTTTTTTTAATCAAACATCACAAATCGCTTTCAACTTTGCTATTCATCTTTAAGAAATGGTGAAATACACCACTACGAGAAATCATGGTTGTAAGGAAATATCTAATTGGAAGAAATAAAAGTTTATATTGAGATCCATGAACTCAAGCACAAATCTTGAGTTTTAATATTCAATACTTGCAAATGTATATTCTGCTTAAGGAAGAAAGTGAAAATGAAGATTTGTCTTAGTCTTAGAACATCAATATATTGGGATTCATGAACCAATAAGAAAATGTTATAAGTTATAGGTACCATGATCTATAAGTATAACTAAACATACACTCTTTGGTCCAATGCAACCAAGTACGAATGAAGTTCCATGATGTCTTGTTTGTGATTTACGTTATGGTGTTAACATGAATTTATGGTAAACACTATTGAATCTTGAAAATAGTTCAACTATGATATTTTACAAAAACATAATTCAAAAGTTATAGTTAATATGGAATATATACCAAGAAACCACATACACGTGATTTGTATCATCTTGCGTCGTAAGGGAACTAGAGTTCATTTCCCAATAGCCTGAACGAGTACGATATGACAAAGGTGCATCTAATTTGTTATCACGCAAAGTCTGCACCAGCCATTTTGGCATAGTTTTTTCCTGCTCAATATCAGCTCTCTCATCAACAAGTGCATCATGTAAATCTGCATCAGAAATAGAATGATCTGCATCATCATATGAAACCTGCAAAGGCTGAGAAGTTGCCTCATTAGGACCAGCACTAGACTGTCCACCTGTAAAAAGAGGCATCAACGTATCATATATGTCTTTGGAGCTAACAGATGTCTCCTTAGTACATGAAAGCAATGGTTGAATAGCATCTTCCACAAAGACAACATCACGACTAACCAGAATGCGTTTAGTCTGTGGATGATACAGACGATAGCCTTTACTTTCAGAACTGTACCCAATAAAAATACATTTTACTACCTTATCACCTAATTTTCTGCGATGTTGTTCAGGCACTAATGCATATGCCAAACAACCAAAAACACGTAGATGAGCAACAGATGGCTTGCGGTCATGCCAAGCCTTATATGGAGTGATAGACTGTAGCGCTTTAGTGGGACACCTGTTAAGTACATATGTTGTACACATGACAGCCTCAAGCCAGAAACTATGTGGTAAAGCCTGACTCTTGACCATACACCTCGCCATCTCCATGAGTGACCTATTCTTCCGTTCAACAACTCCATTTTGTTGAGGTGTATATGGCACTGTACACTGGTGTTTTATCCCACATTCGGCCAGAAATGCATTAAAATCAGAAGACATATATTCCCCCGCTTGATGAGAACGGAGGGTGCCCATTTTACATGCTGACAGATTTTCAGCCAAAACCAAAAACTATTTGAAGCACATGAACACTTCGGACTTTGCCTTCAATGGATATACCCATGCATGCCTGGAAAAATCATCAATCAAATTCACGAAGTAAAGATAGTTTCCAAAAGAAGGTGTCTGCATAGGACCACGGACATCACTATGTACAAGCTGTAATTTCTGCATAGCCGGAACTGAACCATCTTTTGGAAAGGAGGAACGCTGCATTTTGCCCAAAATAGAGCCTTCACATACATGTTTTCGAGGTGCCTCAAGCTTGGGCAAAGAAGACACCATATTAGATTTCTGCAGGCGTAGCAAACTAGCAAAATTCAGATGACCAAAGCGTGCATGCCAAAGCTTTGCATCTGACATAGCCTGAGAATCATGAACTGCACATGCCGAATACTTCACACATCTTTCATAGTCTATGAGCTTATACAGCCCATGACATAAAATGCTAGAAGCAATAATCACATCGCCATTTGACAGATCATGAACTGTACACCTATCATCAACAAATTTCACAACCAAGCCAATCTTGGCTAATGCAGAAATTGATAACAGGTTCTTTTTTATCCCTGGCACAAATAAAGCATCTGACAAAGTGAAAGAACTACCATCAGTAGTAGTCAAAATGATCTTCCCAACTCCCATAACAGGATAAGAGGAGTTGTTGGCGCATGTAACAGTATTCCCTGTAGGGGTAGGCTCGAGTGAAGAGAAGAAACTGCGCTGCGAGGTAATATGTTTGGTCGCCCCATTGTCAAAATACCAAACATCTGAGTCTACTACAGACATGCACTGCTCATGAGAAGATGGGTCAAAACTGTAGACAGTAGTAAACGCCCATTCTTCTTCCTGCACAAGGTTTGCAGACTCTGTTTTTGGTGTAGAGGCCTCTGCAACTACCATTCCAGCCTCTTTCTTCTTTGCCTCTTTAGCAGCGAGTTTTGGATAGTTCTTTATGATATGATCATTCCCTTTACAGTACTTACAATACAATTTCTGCTCTTCTGATTTCTTCTCATCTTTATCTTCCTTCTTCGAATATGTAGAATTAGTAGATTTCTGCTTACTAGTTGAAGAGCTCCATTTTCCTTTGCCCTTCTGACTACCAGGAAAGCTTGATCTGCAACTCGCATAATGGACCTCTTCTGCCTGGACTGATCTTCCTGCAATAGAATAGAAACTAACTCCTCAAATGATAAGGCATTTGGACTGCCTTTCATCATCAACCGAAGAGTAGAAGCAAAACTCTGATATGAATAAGGAAGACCATTCAGAACGGTCTGCACAAGTGAGCTATCTGGTATAACCTCATCAGCAGAAATCAACTGTTCCTTCAAATCTTTGATCTTCGTTAGGAAAGTGTCCATGGAATCACCTTCATTCATGTGCTCACTCTCCAATTGTTTTTGGAGGTAAGCAACACGAGCCTCATTCCTAGCTTGGTACAATGTGGTAAGTGTATCCCAAGCATCCCTAGCTGTTCTACAAGAGCGAATATGAGGAATAATGGCACATTTGACAGACAAAGCTATCAATGCATATGCCTGCGCATCTGTGCCATCCCAAGGAATCTGCTCTACAGTAGGTGCAACAGAAACAGCAGCACGAACAGGAATCTGTGCAATATCATCTCCGACACCATCTTCATCAGCTCCAGCACCTGTATTTGTAGTACCTATCATTAGAGGTGTAACAGGACGTCTTTCAACACCCTACACAATGTTCCACAATCCTTTTGCAACCAAAACATATCGCATCATATAAGCCCATAATGGGTAGTTGGTACCATCCAACTTATCCTCAACAGCCAACATACGGAATACATCATTGCTTTCAGCCATGGCCGGTGACTAAAATACCTTGATGCAAAAAATTGATTGTATCTTAAAAAGTTGAACAGAACTGCCCAGACGAGTTCTACTAGACTTGTAGCAGACTTCGAGACGCTTAAACTGGCGAACAGAAACTGGTATATACCTTTGGCACAAAAAGACAAAATAGCCTGCACAAGCGCTGCGATAGTGCGTTTGGAGGTCGAAACACGCTGAGTATGCTCACCAAAATTCGTGCGATTTTGAACCTGCAAACGGAGGAGTGTTGACGGTGCCCTAGATGAAGCAACAACCTGCTCTGATACCAATTATTGGAGATAGACGTCTGCGGAAGCACGTGAACAGCACAAGGAAGAAGAAGAAGCTTGGAGCACAAACACACAATCCTGAATGTATTACTAGAGAATGTACAAAGATAAGTAGCCCATTAGGGCAATAGGCGTATATACAAGCCGGGGAAAAAACCTCCTAAAGAGGGAAAAAAGTGCCCCGGCGGTCCTAGTGTGTTCACACACATCACTACCTAAATATATCAACACTATATGCAATGGAAGCATTAGTTTCTCCAATCTCTGGCATGTTTTCAATGTGATGAGCTTTGTTTGTTATTGCCATGAACCATTTCATATGAACCATGGGAGAACACTTGCATGGAATTTTATTACATGTGTTCCCATGCTTTTGTAACCTCATGAGATGATATGGAGGATAGTAGATACACTTAAAAAATATTCATATTTTACTCCCGTTAAGCAGTCAATGTATCCATCTTAAACTTCAAAATCCTTTATTAAATGTTGTTTTTCATATCATGATTTTCCTAAAAGTGTTTTTCCAAGTGATTATATTAACGTTTGTTATCACTTTTGAATTGCCTTTTTTCTTTAAATCAAACATCACAAATCCCTTTCAACTTTGCTATTCATCTTTAAGAAATGGTGAAATACACCACTACTAGAAATCATGGTTGTAAGGAAATATCTAATTGGAAGAAATAAAAGTTTATATTGAGATCCATGAACTCAAGCACAAATCTTGAGTTTTAATATTCAATACTTGCAAATGTATATTCTGCTTAAGGAAGAAAGTGAAAATGAAGATTTGTCTTAGTCTTAGAACATCAATATATTGGGATTCATGAACCAATAAGAAAATGTTATAAGTTATAGGTACCATGATCTATAAGTATAACTAAACATACACTCTTTGGTCCAATGCAACCAAGTACGAATGAAGTTCCATGATGTCTTGTTTGTGATTTACGTTATGGTGTTAACATGAATTTATGGTAAACACTATTGAATCTTGAAAATAGTTCAACTATGATATTTTACAAAAACATAATTCAAAAGTTATAGTTAATATGGAATATATACCAAGAAACCACATACACGTGATTTGTATCATCTTGCGTCGTAAGGGAACTAGAGTTCATTTCCCAATAGCATCCTTTGCTTGAATTGAACGGTGCTCGGATATGGAGCAATGCTCAATCTCATAAACTAATAAGTACCTTTCCCATGGTTAAAGAGGTGTTACAAAAGATATTAGATCATTAGATAAATCTTATACTTTGGCTCTAAAGGCAAGGAACTTGATTTAACAAGAAAATTATTCTTATTCTTTGGATATGTGTCGCTTACAAGGAAGCTATCTCAGTAGAGGAATCACATCTCTAGACAGAATTAGGAGTACGAATATATGGAATCTTTCAAAATAAAATATGATTTCCTAAATTTATGAGAAATCGTATAGTGTCCATCGCCAATATTTTTTTTGCCATTCAACCATAGAATGGAAATTTACAATAAATTCCCTTCACTCATGAATTCTATTACTTTTGGATTCCAACGAGATAACCTAAAAACGTAATTTTCATTCTATAGAAAGTAGATGATATGTTTACCATTAGACCTCTTTATGACAACCCCTAATTTTTATTTCTCATTTTAATTGATTTATTTTGAGTTTCTTATACAAGGAAAATAACGATTAGATTGTATTGGCTTTTTTATAGGAGATTTCTTAGATATCTTATTATTTTTCAAATAGCTTTAATTCATTTACCATCTAAGCCCTTCAATACTTCTTGAGCTACTGATTTCTGATGAAATCTTGAAAAACACTGGGCTTGTGTTGACTAGAGTAAATGGTCTTCCACAGAATTCAAATACATGTATACAACCAAAGGAAGTCTCCGAATGAAGAATCAAGGAATTTATCACATATTGTTTAATACTTTTGGAATACATAGGTAACGTTCTCAATCCATATAATTCTTCATGCATGAGAGAGACATAAAAGAGTACACTATAGTACACTATCTTTGGATTAATAACCTAGATTGAAAAGCTAGATAAGAACACCTATCAACCATTCACGTCTATGATGCCTAGATTTTTCTTGGGAAAGATCTGTAGATAAGTTGGTGGAACAAATGTCAAACCTAGATTCGAGGATAATTCAAATCTTGAATAGATTATGATCTTAATCGAATAGAGTGAGGAAAAAGATCTGATTGTAAACTGGACTCAATAATTTGAGAAAGAAACCAAGTAGTGATATCAATGATAAAATTATGAAGATCAAAGAGATTAATGATGCATTGGCATCCATAGGTTGCCTATTGATGCCAATGATAATCTTCATGTGTGTCAACATGAGTATTGTATACATATCTACCAATCTAGAACTGATTTGACAGTAGCATCCTTTGTTGTTGCTAAAAAAGGAAGTGTTGCTATGGTAAATTCTTTGCAGTAGCATTGCAGCAATCCTAGAACCGATAAACAAATAATTGTCTTCCCGTTTGTGGAAGAGGGATGAAAAAGAATATTAGAACAATAGAAAATGTTTTTTGATCTTCCTAAAAAAGCCCGAAGAATATGATTGATAGAGCAAACTAGTGTGATACTATAGATGTATATATCAAGAGAGCAAGCTCTATAGAAACAAGCATCGCATAAACAATCAATTACCTTTCCCTTTTGTGCAGGAGATGTTAGAAAGACTATTAAAAGATTAAAGTCTTTCTTAAAAGAACCCACGCATATGATTGATGGAGTTTTCAAACAAGTGTGAAGCGTTGCCTGTAAATCTCTTGAGACAAAGCTATCTGACAATCTATGGAAGATGTTGAAATAAAATGTCCCCTCAATTTGGAAAAGATTCTTACCCATTCAAAGAATAGCACAAGTTATCCATGAAGATGTAATCAATCTATCGCACAACGTATCCACGAGGATGTAACCAATCTGCGCAAGTTAACCATGAAGATGTGACCAATCTGCGCAAGTTCACCATTACCTTCTCAATAATAGCAAGACTTTTTCGAACATTTATCATGAATCTCTTTCTTTCTCTACCATCGTGAACATGCCAACATATACACTTCTAAAGACATGCTGATACATACACATGCATAAACGGATACATATGTAAGTAAGTACATGCATTTGCGTATTTACATAAGTAGGAACGTACAATATTTAGATATGTACATTTGCATATCTTTTAGACCAGACTTACCAAAACCTATATGGTTAGATGCAGAGGAGTGGGATATGATTCGAAACAAGCAGCAGCAGACTCCTGACCGATATTGCCAATAGCGAGATGCCGCAGCCACACGTTTAGATATGTTTGGACCGTCACATTTGGGCAGCGGCGGATATGACACGATGCGTCAAGGGTTTGTAAGTACCATTTGATATATTGATTTTGTTTGTGTTAAGCTTCTCATGTATGTTCCTCTAATGATTTGTATATTTGTTGCAAGAACTCGCAATGGTTTGTCCTCCAACACAAACAGAGGAGGGTTATGGACATCGTCATGGATTGATTGCACTATTGCAGAACTTGGAGGGACGCGGTGCAGTCGTTTCATGGGAGTGTTTGAGATGAGGTGATTAATTTATAAACTTGGTTTTTACTTGTTATTTGTAAATTTCATGTGAATTTATCTCATTTCATTAATGTTCTTTGTTGCAAGACTATTGATATGGAACGTTCTTTGCATGTGTATGGCAGTGGCACACTAGAATTCTGTATTTGATTTTTATATGGCAATGCAATGCTTTGCCACATTTTGTAAAAGCGCCATATATGACAATGGTTTGCCACAATCTTGTACATGCTTCATTTATGAGATATATAACTCTTTTTGTACATGGTTCATTGTTCATGGTTCATGATTCATTTTTATTATCTCTTTTGTGTCCAATAATATTCTATTTTATGAAATCATATTTCGGTTGACATTAGAGCACACATCACATGTACTCGGTTTTTCTTGGGCAGAGTGTATTGTCTTTTGCTAAGCAACATCATGGTAATGTTGCTGTAGCAAAAGACAACACACTTTGCCCATAAAAAATTTTGCAAATATGGTGGCCAGTATAAGCATCGGTACTCCCAAAAATGCCATCGGAATACGCATCGGTACCCCCAGGGGGCACCGGTATACGCGATGGTGTACACAACATGAGGTGTCGGTATGGGCATCGATATTACCGATGTTTACATCGACGCATATACCCATGCTTATATCGACCCTCATACTGACGCCTATGCCAGCGCTTTAATATGGACACACATACCGACACGTACACGGACGTCAAGGAAAAAATATGCGCGTTCATTTCCCTTAGTAAAAAGCTCGGTATACGGCCGATCTGTTGTAGTGTGACCTATTAGGGCTATAGTTATATATACAAGCTAGGGGGAAAAACCTCCTAAAGATGGATAGAAGTGCCCTGATGGTCCTAGTGTGTTCGCACACATTACTATATAAAAATATTAATAGTATCTATTGATGTACATTGTAAGGAATTTAACTCACAACCTCTTGGTTAGGAATGTGATGGGCTAACCACTTGCCCCAAAAGCCATGGTTGAGGATTACTTCCTAGTCCTCTCTCTTAGGGTGTAGTTCAACCTCCAACCTATCACTTTATTACATTCTTCCCTCAGTGATCTACTCTTGTATCCCTCTAGCCTCGATGATCAACCCCTTGAACTCCCTGGGTGCCCTTGAATTGATGTCCTCAACCTCACACAGTTTCCTAAACCTTGGTCACAACCTTGGTCTCTTGAACCCTTCTCTCAACCTTGTTGTCTTGAACCTTCTTGTTTGCAACCTTGGTGTCTTGAGCCCTTGTTTGCAACCTCAATCTTGAACCGCTCTCACCAACGTTTGGCATCTTGAACCCTCAATCAAGTGCTACCCTTGGTTTCCCAAGGGCTTTACACTTTTATCTGTCTCATCAGATTTGGAAAGTCCATTCTGAGAGCGACGTGTGCTTCTTTGTACCCTCTCATATAGAGGATGCCAAGCGCCTATTTTAGAGGCCATTAGGTCAACACACCTTTACCAAGCCTACTTCCTAGGCTCTGATACCAATGTAAGGAATTGAACTCACAACCTCTTGGTTAGGAATGTGATGGGCTAACCACTTGCCCCAAAAGCCATGGTTGAAGATTACATCCTAATCCTCTCTCTTAGGGTGTAGTTCATCCATCTCCAACCTATCACTTTATTACATACGTACACATTCATTCACATATGTATGTATGGATGTGTTAGCGTTCATAAAATATTCATAATAAATATGATAATGAAGTTATACATTTATTGAATGTTCTGAAGCATTATCTTATGGATACCTAAATTTGAATAAGATTCAACTTCAAGCTAAATTCTTACATTTTCAAGAAGAAGTTTTGCATAACATAAATGTTCGAAATTCTTTTTAGGAAGGAAATGCTTGAACATCAATAGATGAGAGACTATGCTAGAAAACACTATTTACGCATGTAAAGAAATTTCCTTTTGGTTTTATTGAAGGCTATTCATATTGGATGTGAAACCAAACTTCCACCATAGAACCCACTTCATACATGGAAGCAAGAAGCTAGTAGAATTCAATCTTTGGCATAAGAGGCATGGACATATCAACACTGCAAGGTTAAAGGAAATAGAGAAGAAGAGGTTGGTACTTGGACTATCAAACCTTGATGATTTGTGTGAACCTTGCGAATTGCATACAAAAACTAGGTTACCATTTAAATAGACTATGGAATTTATTATCCATTAAAATTTTATTCAAACACATGTTTGGGGAGAAGCAAGAGAGAATTGAAATGGATTTAAAAGATACTTTTTAACCTTCATTGATCAATTCACAATGTTGACTTGGTTTTATTTCATGAAGCATAAATAATATGTATTTTATTACTGCAATAAAGAAGAATCCACATGCTTTGAAGAACCAAATACATGCAGATAATGAGAAGATGATGTATAGGATGAAAATAAAGCTTTTGGAGGACAAAGAAACTTGGACACTCATACCAAGGAACAAAGACATGAAGATCATTGGAAACAAGTGGATGGTAGCATTGTTAGGTATGAAGCAAGCATTGTAGGCAAAGCAGTTTTTGAGACATATGGAGTGGTATATGAAGAGACTTAGAACCTTGTAGACTTAGAACCTTCAGAGGTTAGAAGTTCAAATCCCCTATGGATAAAAATTTGGTAAAAAAATTCTATGAAAGTTTTGGTAAAATGGATGGATTTGATACTTTTGTGCAAAGCTAATGGCCTCTAGAAAAGGCATTTGGAACTTATGATGTTTGAAAAGTGACAAAAAACGTGCAAAATAATTATATATTTATTGCTACTATACTCATTAGAGCATATCTTTGAATAGGTATGTCATATTTAGAAAGACCTCATGCTGGACCTTCTTTGTCTATCATATTTCTTATGTGAACTCCCTTAGTGGGTATAGTCGATTATGAAAAACCATGGACACTTACATGTTTGTAATCTTTAATTTTTAGTCTTCCATCCATGCATTAGAATATGAATAGCTACATCTCGTCATACACTTATACTTACATATCTACACAGTCCATACATACACTTGATATTGTTTATACATGTTTGTAGGTATGCACACCTGTGTACTTATAATTGTGTGTCTTCTGAGCTATTCTTTTGATATGGAAGGGAAGCTTTAGCCAATACGATATTAGCAATAGAATCAGCAAGCTTTATATGCTTTGTTCTTCAATCTACAGATATAGGTATTTGTAAATGACTTCTCCTCCACTTACGAAGCATCAAAGACATTCTGCCTCCCATACTTGTAAAGCATGTTGTTTGTTTTGGGGGAGGATATGTGACTGCATTACTTTCATTGGTTGGAGTAAAAGCATCTACTCAGCACTCATAAAATTTATAATGTCATATCGTAATTCATTCCTTTATGTCTTCTAAATGTTCAATGTGCTTATACGTTGTGATTTAAGTTTCTAATACATCCATGTACAACTGCTTCTAATTAGTTTAGCTTTATTGACATACCCCTTCGTAATTGAATTTGGCTCTAAAATCTTCATGTATACTGGCCTTTGATTTCTATATGGGGGTGTAATTCTCAAAAAAACATTCGTACAAAGAGAAGATATATTTATGCACACATAGAAACATACATTTATACACACGTAGTTACTTACTTACTTAATAAAATCGCTATATACATAGTTATTCACTTGTTCATATACATATTCATTGTTTATTGGAATTGGCTAATTGGTGCTTTAATATATTTTTTTTTCTTGAGAGGAAACACTATGCACATAGAAACATAAGTACATTTTCGTTATCATTGGATTTATAGTGAGTTTCATTAGAAGAAAGCAAAATGTTAACGAGCTATTTACTTGCGAAGAAAGACACTTTGTTTGCTTACCAGAAAAAAAAAGTTGTGAATGAAATAAAACGTTTTATTATGTATATGGACTATATTATTATTTCTTTTATTTTGTTTCGTCTTATGTACTCATCGGTTGTGGCTAAGAGCAATGATGTTTTATGTATATTGGTGTAAACATACATGATGAGGCATATAATTGTTGCAAAGCGATTGTAGATATATTCTATAGGTATTGAAATATGCAATGAAGCTATACAAATACTCTAAGTATGGTTGATGCAAGTGGTGATGACGAGGTTGCAATTTCTAACTGTGGTCAGTTCCTATTCTCACTCCTCGTTTAGTTCTGATTTTGACAATTCCAAGTATACCACCAACACACAACCAGTTTTAAGAAATTTTGAATGGATTGAAAAGATGCATGGGCACATGCCTTCATTTAATTACCTATCAGGCATACCATTATCCCTCATATTTCCTCATTCAAAATAGCTATGGGTGCTTGGATGCTCTCACCACATGCTACTTACCTTCCACGAAACATGCGAAGAATGAAATATCTGGTTTTCCTACCAAAATCATTGATTAATGAAGACCATGTCATTCAAGAGAATTTGCATAGTAACTATGTAAAATCCGTATCACGCCCACTTGAATAATAATATCTACTACAGGGCATGAGCTCTAAGCAACAAAAATGGAGACTATGTTCAAGTTTAGGCATACTCAACAAGCAAGATCCTTAGGTCGATTGGCTCGTTGTTCCCGTAAATGAAGTGAATGGAATCTCCTGATCCGATGTGTCATTGTGAGTTTACGAGGCTATTAAGAATATTCTGGAATAGTATGAAGCTTCATTTTCACATTCCTCCTTAAATTCTTTGCAATAAATTGGATTCTATGGTAAATTCTTTGCAGTAACATTGGAGCAATCCTAGAACCCATACACTATTGTCTTCCCATTTGTGGAAGAGGGTTGAAAAAGAATATTACAACAATAGAAAATGTGTTTTTGTTCTTCCTAAAGAAACCCAAAGAATATGATTGATAGAGCAAACTAGTGTGACACTATGGATGTAAAAATCAAGAGAGGAAGCTTTATTGAAATAAGCATCGCATAAACATCACATACATACACACATACTTATTTATGTATGCCTGTAGATGCATACATACATGCACGCATATTCACTCAACTTGAACCGTGATAGTGGACAGATGATAATTTGTCCACTATCTCCTTCAACAATGGTATTAGAGCAACATCAAGAAAAATGGGAGATGGATTTCCATCCTTCATTGACATATTGGAGAGGAGAATCTAGCGAGCATGGTCCCTAAGGATGCAAGCTTATCTCCAAGGAAGAAGCTTATATGGATACATCTTTAGAGATGATGAAATGCCAATATTTAGAAGCAAAGATCGACCTACAAGAGAAGAGCAAGAAAGGCTAACTACATGGTGTGCAAAGGATGTTCTAGTGAGGTCTTATATGCTTAAATCAATATCTAATTTCTTATTATTTCACATTAGGAAATGCAAGACCTCCCAAGGGACTTGGGAAGTACTTTCTTCATAGTTATGATCAAATACAAAGGCTAGGAAGAACCAAATTTGGATGGAGTTCACAACCTTGAAGAAGCAGTCAAAGCAAAGTAAGGCTGACTATGTGACCAAGATGAAGGATGTAGTTTACCAATTTGGGAGCATTGGAGAAGAAATAGAACAGGAGCAGATAGTAAGGCAGATGATAAATGGCATCAAGGCTGATGATAAGTGGGAGTCGCTCACCATAGCAATGGACCTATATATGGACATGCAGATACCTGACCTCAACACATTGATGGGGAAACTCTTCAAACATGAGACAAATATCAACACGAATGGAGAAAAATCTAGATGTAATCAATCTTTTGCTCTTTACACAGATAAAACCAAGAGTAAAGATAAAGGCAAAGGTAAAAAGAATGAAGAAGTGGCAAGTACCTCTCAAGTGAACTTACAGGTAGAGGAAGAGGTACTAGAGAAGGGGTAGAGGAGGAAAGCAAGGCAGAGGGAGATCCTACAACTTTTCACCTTGCAATATCTATCGTTTGACCAATCATACCACAGATGAGTGTTTCAAGAACAGAAGGAATGAGAGAGGAAGAGGCTTCCATATAGGATGCTATGGACAATCGAGAGGCAAGTTCAACAATGGAGGAAGCAATTACCATCACAAATACAACCAAGTCTACAACAACTATCAAGGAGGTTTTAGAGGTAGAGAAGATTATAACAACTATACAGAAGACCAAGAGGATTGGTGCAAATGTAGCATTCCTATCTGATCTGGAAGAACCTAAAGGGAAGCATGAAGTTTAGATAGGCAATGATACTAGGCACTCTGTTAAGAAGATTGGAAATATTAAAGTACCTGATGGTAATATGAACCTTTTAACTAAGATATTATATGTGCCAACCATAAAAAAAACCTAATCAGTGTTGGGAAGATTTCCAAGAAGGGCTTAAAGGTTAGATTGAAAAGGCATGGAGCATATGTGGAGGACCCTCAACAAGGCTTCAATAGAATTGCAAAACCTGAGATATCTGGTAGACTCTTAAGATTTGAAGTCGAAGATACCAAAAACATTGCACTCTTCAATTACAAAGATCAAACCCTATTTGAACTAGACATATGGCATAAGAGACTAGGTCATATAGGTGAAAGAACACTAAAGCAAATATGAAGGGATTAGAGAATGCTTAGCATTCTAAATGTATCCAAACAATACATCATTTCCAAATGTCGAGCATGCCAATTAGGCAAATCACATAGGCAACCATTCAATAGAAAAGGGTACATGTATGAAGACTAATTGGAGCTTGTGCACATAGATGTACGGGGTCCTAGTAGAGAGCCATCAATCTCAGGATCAAACTACTATGTTTCATTCATAGATGACTATAGCATATGAATAACTTTTTCCTTCATGAAAGATAAAGATGAAGTCTTCACTTGTTTTAAGAAGGTAGAAGCTTAGAGAACCAAAGAGGTAGAAGCTTGAAGAAGCTCAGGTGATGGAGGTGGTGAGTATTTCTCACATGAATTTGACTCATTCTTAGAGGACAGACGTACAAAGAGAGAGATTAAAACAACATACACTCCTGAACAGAATGGAGTGGCAGAGAGAAGGAATATACTAATAGTAGAGGCTACAAGATCAATGTTGAATGAAAAGAAACTTCCAAATTACTTATGGACAGAGGTTGTTTGCACAGCCACATACTTAACTATTAGTCTTCTATCCAAGTCCTTTGATGGAATGACACCTTATGAAGAATGAAATGGAAAGAGACCTTCATTAAACCATTGTAAAATCTTTGGCTGCATTGCTTATGCACCTATACCCTCATAGATTAGAGGAAATCTTGATCCAAAAGCCCAAAAAAGTATATTCATTGGCTATGACCAAAACTAGAAAGGATATAGGTTGTACAATGCTACTAATAAAGGATTTATAGTTAGGAGGAATGTGTTCTTTGATGAAAATAACTCCTAATTTGAAGATGATTGCAGGAAAATAAAGCTAGCCTATGACTTGGAAAGTAATTTTCCAACTCTAAGTGAAGAAGAACCACAAATATCATAAGATTTCAACTTAGAAGATGAAGAATAGATTGAATACAAAGCTTGGAGGTCCAAATGCAAGACATAATTCAAGCAATTGGAAGACATTCTAGAGTCATCCAATCAAGCACTTAGAAGATCTCAAAGGGAGAGTAACCCATAAGTGAATGGAATCTCCTGATCCAATGTGTCATCGTGAGTTTATGAGGCTATTAAGAATATTCTGGAATAGTATGAAGCTTCATTTTCACATTCCTCCTTAAAAGGAATATGTGTTTGAAAGTATTCAATGTTTTAACTTTGAGTGAATCTTGGGTAATGGAATTTCTTGAGCATACAATTTATGTCTGAATCTTCCTATAAAGAAAGACCATACATGAAGTTTCATTAAATATTGAAGTTTCTTCATAAAGTTCTATGAAGGATATTATACAAAGAGTAGAGAAATAGTGACTTTTGAGAATTGATGTAGGTCAAGTAATCATGAAATGATAGTGTAGATAAACTAGATTTTTTTTTTGAAAAGTGAACCATAGACCTTAGAAATTCTGAATGTATGGTAGCTCTAGGATTTCAATAGTATTAATTTGAGAATGAGTTCAAGACATTTGTGCATATTTCTACATTTGTGCATATGTCTATTTTGAAGCATGTGTATTTAGAGGAAAGAACTCTTCATTTTGACTAAGAATTTTTTGTACAAATAAGGGAATAAAAATGAAGAGTTGTGTGTTTTCTCTAAGAAGTCATCGGTAGCTCATACATTTACTAATATAACATTTGCAATATTTATAGAAAGAGAGCACTTGCATATAATAAGGAATAATATTGCTGAGTTATAAACTCCATTGACATGGTTGATCACATGTTACATTCTTGAGGAATAATAATCATTTCAAATCAAGCGAAGAAAGATGTATAAAACTTTTTATTTAATTATTTTGAAAAGTTTCTAAATAATAGGTACTAATCAACGGACAATGATGTGGCATTACTCAAATATTTTCTATCGATTGAGATACTTCCATAATATGTTCTATGTACTTTACTAGATGTCTGTAATATTGAGTTTGTTTTTGTGTGGTAATTTCATCATAATCATACATTTTCTTAAGTGCCAAAATTTCAATATATATAAATGAAGTAATGGTGGATTATTAGCAATAGGAATAATAGGAGGAGCCATATTGAAACATTTCATGAATTATATGTTACTTGAAATATGATTTTTTAACCTGGATGGTATTTCTAATCAAATTGAAATTTTATTAGTCTTTTGTATAATGGTCCAACTAAGATTAAGGTTGAAGCTTGAATTTCAACATCCTTCTCGTAGAATGGGGCAAACCATGATGTTGTTGGACTATAGACAAAGGTTCCAACCAAACCAACCTTGGATACCTCCTCTAGGTATCTATGAGGGTTGATACGAATATACACTTTATCTTGCTATAGGAATCCACAACTTGGTGTGATCCTCATCTAAATTTTTGGGCATGCAGTTCTTTCACTCCTTCATGAACAACGAATTGGGTTATTGATTCACTTGAATACTTTCTTGATTTTCTTGAAGATTCTCAAGTAGTTCTTGTATTCTTATATTGAGTTTTCTTACATGCATCATATGTCCAATCACAACTCCTATGTGTTAGTAACTAGGTCCTCAACTCACTACTCCAGACTCTAATGTCATGACATAATGTGTTCAATTGTGATTTCCATGATGCCTAGTCTTAGATAGAAGTGATACTTGCAAAAATGTCAAAGGAGCACTGGATTATGCCCTCCCAGAAGATCATCCACATAGAGAAAAGTATACAAGAATATGTAAGTGATACAAGAAGTCGCACAATCCTGAACTCCGAATTACGGAAACTAGTATACATAGAATACAAGAGATCCCACAACTGGTGATTGTAGGTATGATACAAAATCTCTGAATTATAAGAACTCCCTTACGAGAGATTTAATAGGTAGAAGAAATAATATAACAAGATCTCGTGCTAGAAGATTACAAGAGGGCTAGAGTAGATATTGAAGAACCAAGCTAAAGAAGACTAGAACAAGGAATAGGACAAGAACTAGAAACTATAACTTGAAAAGTACTTACTTGTTGATTATGACTCCTTGAGCTCCCAAGATTGGTGTTGCAAGGACTGAGGATGTATGTGGCCAAGAAGGTCTTATGTAGCTATTCAAGAGTAGTGCTCAAGGGTGATCAAAGATTTATGAAGTCATCAGTAATGATAACGATCTAAAACAAGACCTCTGGATATCTGAATCAAGAAAGTAGAAAATCAATCTTAGGGTCTTGGCATGTTCTATATGCAATGGAAGCATTAGTTTCTCCAATTTTTGGCATGTTTTCAATGTGATGAGCTTTGTTTATTATTGCCATGAACCATTTCATATGCACCATGGGAGAACAATTTCATGGAATTTTAATACATGTGTTCCCATGATTTTGTAACCTCATGAGATGATATGGAAGATAGTAGTTACACTTAAAAAATATTCATATTTTACTCCCGTTAAACAATCAATGTATCCATCACAAACTTCAAAATCCTTTATCAAATTTTGTTTTTCATATCATGGTTTTCCTAAAAATGCTTTTCCAAGTGATGATATTAACGTTTGTTATCATTTTTGAATTGCCTTTTTTTTTTTAAATCAAACATCACAAATTGCTTTCAACTTTACAATTCATCTTGAAAGAAATGGTGAAATACACCACTACTAGCATTCTTTTAATTTTTTATATTTTTTTAATGGATAAACGTGTTGAATCATTTTTAGGATAAGGATAATGTTGATGTACTTAGAAAGGTTCAAAATCATTAAAAAAATTAGAAAATGATGTAGATGAGTCCCTTAAACTAAACTACTTTCATAACACTATAACAAAAATAACCTATTATGAGTACAGATATTTAAATATCAAAGGTATTCAACATAATCTTAAACCAGAACTTGCATGAGAATATTGACAATATCGCCAAGAGATAGCACCTATAGCAAAATGAAAAATGTACCTTGATGTAGACTTATGATTTTCTACAGAGCGAGCATAGTCCGAATGTGTATAACCAATAATGGATGTTTTCCCTCTACCTAAGCATAGACACTTGTCCTTAGTGCCACTCAAATATCTCAAAATCATCTTGATCGCTTCCCAATGTCATTAGCCAAGATTAGACATATATCTACTCACAACTCCCATTGCAAATGCAATGTCTAGCCTCGGAGCTACCATATTATACATGAGACTACTTACAACAGAGTGATAACCAGTTTTGTTCATGAATTCTCTTCTGTCAATTGATCTGGGGCAATCATCCTTGCTCAATTTCACATATGTGGGTAAAGGTGTACTCAATCCCTTTCAACCTTGCATATTAAACATGTGAAGTACTTTGCATATGCACTCAATTTTCAACAAGTATATGCATCTTTTACTCCTATCACAAGCAATGCACATGCAAAGAATATGTTTGCCATCCCCCAAATTCTTCATATCGAATGTCTTATGCAAATTCTTTTTGAGATTTGATAAGTGAGAAGAGGACTTCCCAACAATCAACATATCATCAATGTAAAGTATCAAGCAGATCCTTAGGTCAATTGGCTCGTTGTTGCCATAAATGAAGTGAATGTACTCTCCTGATCCGATTGGTCATCCTGAGTTTACGAGGCTATCAAGAATATTCTGGAATAGTATGAAGCTTCTTTTTCACATTATTCCTTAAAAGGAATATGTGTTTGAAAGTATTCAATGTTTTAACTTTGAGTGATTCTTGGGTAATGGAATTTCTTGATCATACAATTTATGTCTGAATCTTCCTATAAAGAAAGATCATACATGAAGTTTCATTACATATTGAAGATTCTTCAAAAAGTTCATTATACAAAGAGTAGAGCAATAGTGACTTTTGAGAATTAATGTAGGTCAAGTAATCATGAAATGATAGTGTACATAAACTAGATATTTTTGTTTGAAAAGTGAACCATAAACCTTAGAAATTATGAATGTATGGTAGCTCTAGGATTTCAATAGTATTAATTTGAGAATGAGTTCAAGACATTCGTGCATATTTCTAAATTTGTGCATATGTCTATTTTGAAGCATGTGTATTTAGAGGAAAGAACTCTTCATTTTGAGTAAGAATTTTTTGTACAAATAAGGGAATAAAAATGAAGAGTTGTGTGTTTTCTCTAAGAAGTCACCGGTACCTCATACATTTACCAAATAACATTTGCAATATTTATAGAAAGAGAGCACCTGCATATAATAAGGAATAATATTGCTGAGTGGTAAACTCCATTGACATGGTTGATCACATGTTACATTCTTGAGGAATAATAATCATTTCAAATCAAGAGAGGAAATATGTATAGAACTTTTTATTTAATTATTTTGAAAAGTTTCTAAATCATAGGTACTAATCAACGGACAATGATGTGGCATTACTCAAATATTTTCTATCGATTGAGATTCTTCCATAATATGTTCTATGTACTTTACTGGATGTCTGTAATATTGAGTTTGTTTTTGTGTGTTAATTCATCATAATCATACATTTTCTTAAGTGCCAAAATTTCAATATATAAATGACGTAATGGTGGATTATTAGCAATAGGAATAATAGGAGGAGCCGCATTGAAACATTTCATGAATTTTATGTTACTTGAAATATGATTTTTTAACCTGGACGGTATTTCTAATCAAATTGAAATTTTATTAGTCTTTTGTATAATTGTCCAACTAAGATTTAAGGTTGAAGCTTGAATTTCAACATCCTTCTCGAAGAATGGGGCAAACCATGATGTTGTTGGACTATAGACAAAGGTTCCAACAAAACCAACCTTGGATACCTCCTCTAGGTATCTATGAGGGTTGATACGAATATACAATTTATCTTGCTATACGAATCCACATAACTTGGTGTGATCCTCATGGAAATTTTTGGGCATGCAGTTCTTTCACTCCTTTGTGAACAATGAATTGGGGTGTTGATTCACTTGAATACTTTCTTGATTTTCTTGAAGATTCTCAATTAATTCTTGTATTCTTATATTGAGATTTTTGACATGCATCATATGTCCAATCGCAACTCCTGCGTGTCACTAACTAGGTCCTTAACTGACTACTCAAGACTCTAATGTCATGCCATAATGTGTTTAACCATGATCTCCATGATGCCTAGTCTTAGATAGAAGTGAGACCTACAAAAATGTCAAAGGAGCACTGGATTATGCCCTCCCACAAGATCATCCACATAGAGAAAAGTATACAAGAATATGTAACTGATACAAGAAGTCGCACAATCCCAAAATCCGAATTACCGAAAGTAGTCTACACAGAATACAAGAGATCCCACAACTGGTGATTGTAGGTATGATACAAAATCTCTGAATTATAAGAACTCCCTTTGAGAGAGATTTAATAGGTAGAAGAAATAATATAACAAGATCTCGTGCTGGAAGATTACAAGAGGGCTAGAGTAGATATTGAAGAACCAAGCTAGTGAAGACTAGAACAAGGAATAGGAAAAGAACTAGAAACTATAACTTGAAAAGTACTTACTTGTTGATTATGACTCTTGGAGCTCCCAAGATTGGTGTTGGGATAACTAAGGATGTATGTGGCCAAGAAGTCCTTATGTAGCTTTTCAAGAGCAGTGCTCAAGGGTGATTGAAGATTTATGAAGTCATCACTAATAACAATCTAAAACAAGACCTCCGGATATGTGAATCAAGAAAGTAGGCAATCAATCTTAGGGTCTTGGCATGTTCTATATGCAATGGAAGCATTGGTTTCTCCAATTTATGGCATGTTTTCAATGTGATGAGCTTTGTTTGTTATTGCCATGAATAGTCAATGTATCCATCTCAAACTTCAAAATCCTTTATCAAATGTTGTTTTTCATCTCACATTTTTCCTAAAAATGCTTTTCCAAGTGATGATATTAACGTCTGTTATCACTTTTGAATTGCCTTTTTTCTAAATCAAACATCAGAAATCGTTTTCAACTTTGCAATTCAGCTTGAAAGAAATGGTGAAATACACCACTACTAGCATATTTCTAAATTTTTTTAGTTTTTTAATGGATAAACGTGCTGAATCGTTTTTGAGCTAAGGATGATGTTGATGTACTTAGAAAGGTTCAAAATCATAAAAAAAAAATAGAAAATGATGTAGACTTATGATTGTCTACACATCAAGCATAGTTCGAATGTGTGTAACTAATTATGGATGTCTTCCCTCTACCTAAGCATAGACACTTGTCCTTAGTGCCACTCAAATATCTCAAAGTCATCTTGACCGCTTCCCAATGTTGTTACCATATCATACATGAGACTACTAACAATAGAGTGATAACCAATTTTCTTCATGAATTCTTTTCTGTCAGTTGATCTGGGGCAATCATCCTTGCTTAATTTCACATATGTGGGTAAAGGTGTGCTCAATCCCTTTCAACCTTGCATATTAAACATGTGAAATACTTTGCATATGTACTCAATTTTCAACAAGTATATGCATCTCTTACTCTTATCACAAGCAATTCACATGCAAAGAATATGTTTGCCATCCCCCAAATTCTTCATATCGAATGTCTTATGCAAATTCTTTTTCAGAATTGATAAGTGAGAAGAGGACTTCCCAACAATCAACATATCATCAGCACAAAGTATCAAGCATATCAAGCTCCCATCTGAACATGAATCTAAAGAAAGCCATAACTCTAAAGCAACGTGGTTAGCCCATCATAATCCTCTTTGCAAATCTGCACACCTTCATACATACATTTCAACTTATGCATATGCACTTTATTTCTTACGTAGTGTTACCAATAGGAAAATTTGACATGAACATTTGATCACTTAGCTCGTATTTGGGAACAATGAAGTAGAAATAAGAAATTATCTATGAGTAGTAAGGTTTGTTTTCTATTTACTAGTAGAAAAGTATCTCTTGAATTTAAATTCTTATATAGATAATTTATTCCACATGATATTAGGCAAAAAAATCAAGAAGCTCTATGGTCGCTCAAATATCACAAGTTTAGTTTCTTTCAATGTTTTGTTCTTAATTCTATGCATATAGGTATTTTTTTATAGTTTATCTTCTAATTGTCATGCATGAAAGACATAACTAGTATTGTAACTCCCATACTTCTATACAACTCACAATATTTTTAAGTTTTAACATCTCGATTGTTTTGGATGGTGACATGTGACTACAATATTTCCCTATGTTTGACTAATAAGGCATCTACTCAATATTTATATGATGGAGAATATAGAATCAAAATATATATTTGTGTTCCTAAGAATTAGCTTAAACAATATTTTGTTCCTTAATATCTTCTATATTTACTCAAAAAATGTTCGTGCAAATGAGTCAAAGCCTCCATACTTGGCAAATTAGCATTTATTTCATATAGTCACACATGACTATTCCCTTGTGAAAATCAATTTACATTTATCCTTGTAAACGTTCATATGGTAATTTCACTACTCTTGTTGGTGCAATGTGCAAGCCCACACATTTGTCTAGATGATTCATGAACAATTCAAGCTACATGGAAACCATTGCTAGGAAAATTTTATCTTTTAAATTTGTGAAAGGTTTTTAACTTGGAAGAACCTTTGTAACTCTCAACAAAGTCGTGGAGTTTATTAGTTGAGAAATCACAAATTTATGTTAGAGAGAATAACTCCTAGATTGGTGGACTACTTTTAGGGAGGGCCAAAAGTTGAATTCAAATTCAAAACTGATGTAGCACTTAAAAGTGGCTTGAAAAAAGTCACGGGTAGAAGTTTTAATTTTCGAAGTTCTCCATTGTCATTTTGTAAGAGTGTGAGTTCTACATTTTAGCCTACACTACTCACCATCATTAGACTATGATTTTCAAGCCTATGATCTTGTACAACAATGTTCATTAATACAATAGATCTACATTGTTCATCTATGATCTCTCTATTATAGTCATTCATACAGCTAGGTCAATGTTAAATGAGAAAAAAATACCTAATTACTTGTAGATAGAGAGTGTATCTACTGCCACTTATCTTGTAAAACGATTTCCATCCAAATACCTTGATGGGATGACCCCATATGAAGCATGGCATGGTAGAAGACCCTCACTTGATCATTGCAAGATCTTTGGATATGTAGCTTATGTGCATATTCCTTCTCAGATAATAGGTAAGCTAGACCCTAAGGCAGAGAAGTGCATCTTCATAGGGTATGATTTAAATCAGAAAGGATATAGGTTCTACAATCCTTCAAACAAAGGATTCATGGTCAGTAGAGATGTTGTCTTTGATGAGAATGACTCTTGGTTTGATAGTGAATGCAGGAAAATAAAGTTAACTTATGACTTGGAAGAGGAGTTTCCAAGCCTCATTAAGGAGGAGCCTACTCACAATGGAGACACAAACGCAGATGATGAGGACATCATCAACTTAGAAGATTTCAAGGCATGGAAGTCCAAAGGCAAATTCAAGATGAAGAAGTTGGAGGATATATCTGAATCATGGAACCAAGCAATCAGAAGATCACAAATGGAGAGCAAGAAGCCAATCAGATATGGGTATGACACTTCCGTAGTTACTAAGCACTCTGTTTATCTTGCAAAAGACTTTTCATTTGAAGATCCATCATCATATGAAGAGGAAAAAACCAAGGCAGAAAGGAAGGAATCTATGGATGAGGAAATTGAAGCACTCAAGGAGATAGATATTGGGAAATAGTACCAAAGAAGGAGTCTATGAAGGTAATTGGTTCTAGATGGATCTATAAGATAAAAAGGAATTCTAATGGATCAATAAGCAGGTATAAAGCTATTGTGGCTAAGGGTTTTGCACGAACCCAAGGAGTTGATTATGAAGAAACCTTTTCACCTGTGGCCAAAATGCCAACCATAAGCGTATTGGCAAGTGTGGCTGCATCAAAGAATTGGAAAATGTATCAGTCGGATGTAAAAAATGCATTTCTAAGTGGCTGGATTTCAGAGGAGGTGTACATGTCTCAACCTCCTGGCTATGAGGACCCAAACAAGGTAACATATGTATGTAAATTGAACAAAGCTCTTTATGGATTGAACTAGGAAGCTAGGGCATGGAACCATAGGTTGATTACTTATCTTCAAGATCAAGGTTTTATCATGAGTAAAGTGCATACTTCTCTGTTCATCAAGAGAAGTAATTCATAGGTAATATACGTATGTGTATATGTTGATGATATCATACTCACAGGTAATGATGCTAATGGCATCAAACAGATAAATAATGAGATGATGTAGGAGTTGGAAATTAGTGATCTTGGATCACTAAAATACTTTCTTGGACTTGAGTTAGCCTACACTAACTTTGGAATTTATATTACTCAGAGGAAGTATATACAGGATATGTTAAAGAAGTTTCATTTGTAGGATGCCAAAGTTGCAAGTACTCCAATGGAGGTAAACCAAAAATTAAGTGCCTATGAAGGTGATGTGCTTGAGAATATTGCAGGTTACCAAAGCTTAGTAGGAAGCTTGAACTATGCTACATTGACAAGGATTGATATTACTTATGAAGTAAGTATCAGTTTATGCACAAACCTAGGGAACCTCATTAGGAAGCTACCAAAAGGATTTTGAAGTACCTTGAGGGCATTCACAATCAAGGGTTGTACTTTCCTTATACCTCAGACTTGAACATCAAGATATATTTAGATGCACATTGGGCAGGTTGTAAAGATGATAGGAGTACCTCTGGATACCTATCTTTTGTAGGTAACAAACCTATATCATGGTCTTCAAAGAAGCAACCTACTATTGCTCTATCTTCTACATAGGCAAAGTATAGAGGATTAGCCAATGCTACTCAAGAGGCAATATGGATAAAATTATTGTATGCAGATTTAGGTTTGCATACTGAATCTCCAATGATTTTTGGACATAATACCAGCTCACTACATCTTGCAGCTAATCCTATATATCATGCTAGGACTAAGCATATAGAGGTCCACTATCATTATGTGAGAGAGAATTTATTGAGCAAAGAGATTCGGTTGGCATATTCTATCAAATATGCAATTTGCTGACTTATTGACAAAAGCATTAGATGGTATAAAACTTTGTAGGTTTAAGTCAATGATTGGATCGTAGGACATTCATGAAGATTGAAGAAGAAGACCAAGCCAAAATGTTTGGCTTGAGGGGGAGTTGTTGGTGCAAAGTTCAAGCCCACACATTTGGCTAGAAGATTCATGAACAATTCAAGCTACATGGAAACTATTGCTAGGAAAATTTTATCATTTACATTTGTAAAAGTTTTTTAACATGGAAGACTCTTTGTAACTCTCAACAAACTCATGTAGTTTATTAGTTCAGAAATCAAGACTTTATGTTAGAGAGAATAACTCCTAGATTGGTGGACTACTTTTAGGGAGAGCCAAAAGTTGAATTCACATTAAAAATCAAATGTAGCACTTATAAAAGTGCCTTGAAAAAAGTCGCTGGTAGAAGTCTCAATTTTCGACGTTCTCCAGTGTCATTTTGTAAGAGTGTGAGGTCTACATTGTAGCATACACTACTCACCATCATTAGGCTATGATTGTCAAGCCTATGATCTTATACAATAGTGTTCATTGATACAATAGATCTACATTGTTTATCTATGATCTCTCTTTTATAGTCATTGATAACTGTCCACTTGTACGGCTCATACCTGAGACATTTCTCCATGATTTTCAATGATCTATAGCTTTTTGAAATCCATTCCAAGTTATCTACATGCTAACAAATTTTTAAGGAAATCCATTCAGCCAAATTAGAGAAAAGTACATTGAGGCACTCACTGGTCAAACTTTACAGAGGTCCAAAAAAAACTCGGGGTATTGATTCAATTGCTAAATTGATTGTTCTGTGTATAGTGCCTCATTTCAAGTGATTCAACTTGGAATCATTAGCTTACTAAGCTAAATAGATACCTTTAAAAGGAATTTTTCTAATTCCTACTATACTGGTAGCACTGACCATAACAAGTAGTAGATGTGTGATAAAAAATAGAAGGTTTTCATTGATCCTTCAATTTGGAAGTAGTCTATTTTGATTCAATCATTTCTTACATCATTTCCAAAGTACATAGGCAGTTTTATAGTGTCATTGGAAAGATAAGAGGGCCTACAACTCAACCCTATAGCTATAAGGGGTAGGTACGAAGCAGGATTTGGTGGTACCTACTCATTTCTTGGAGTGTCCATCCATCTATCCCAACAACTGTGATGTGGAGTTAGGAGGAAGCAAATCTTGAATTACTTGGTATTTGATTGATAAGAAAGTAAGATCTAAATTTTAGGATTCACTTTATGGTAAAAGCTTGAATTTGAATTCAAAAGTAGGCTCCAAGTCCAAAGCTATAAAAATGGATCAAAATCTCGTGTGAGTAAGAGCCCAATTTGGAGATCATTTGAGAGCGATTTTTTGTGATTAGTGGGCTCATTGTATAACTCCATCCTCAGATTGTGAAATTATACATTGCCAAGCTCATTGTAATTCTATGTGATTTAGTACATATACATTCATCACATCTCTACTTCACTTCTCAGTCAAGTTCACCTCAGAAAAGTGATCTTATCGGACTTGTTTCTCAGTGCATAGTTGATTATTTGATGCGATTTAAAGTTGTATGGATTCGCATATTGTCTGTTTCATAGCTACAAAGTTTCATTGTCATTGCTAGTCTTAATCTCGAAATATCTTCACAATTCTACTCACTGGCTTGCATACTATCGTAGCCCGAAAATGTCTCGATAGTCATCCAACTTGATAAACATCATTCTTAGTGTACACTTGATCATATTTATTGAAATAAATTGTGACTAGTAGCTATCTAAGTTAATTATATACTCCCAAAAGGATTTTAATCAATTGCTAGCAGGTTAAGAGCACTATTCATTTTCTTGAACATGTGAAGAGACCAAAATAGCAAGTAGTAGCACATAGTTGAATTTTCTACTCATCTGTTTTGATCCATTGATTAGAGGATCATGCTTTGAAGCACTTACATGATTATTTGTGATTGTCAAGAAGCTCAAAAGTTCTACTCTACTCTCCACAGCTTGTTTGTGGATGGTATGAAGCACAATTTTGCAACACCACTTTATCTCTGGAATCTATCCACCATCTTCTTCAGTAGTGGTATCAGAGAAACATCAAATTAAATGGAGATGGATTTCCATCCTTCATTGAGAACTTGGATAGGAGCAACTATCAAGCATGGTCCCTAAGGATTCAAGCTTATCTCCAAGGAAGAAGCTTATATGGATACAGCTCTAGAGATGATGAAATGCCAATATTTAGAAGCAAATATGAACCTACAAGAGAAGAGCAAGAAAGGCTAACTCCATGGTGTGCAAAGGATGATCTAGTGAGGTCTTATATAATTAACTCAATATCTAATTTCTTATTACCTCACGTTATGAATTGCAAGACCTCCCAAGAGACTTGGGAAGTGTCACAAGGAAAGAGATAAGGAAGAGAGCTCACACACACACTCTCACTCTCAAGGAGAAGCACACACACAGATTGAGGCAAGGAAGAATGATCTTCTTCTTCTTCTTCTTCTTCTTCTTCTTCTTCTTCTTCTTCTTCTTCTTCTTCTTCTATTACATAAAAGGAATGTACAAGAATGACCTCAAAACAAGAATACAACAAGTGCAATATATAAAGATCAATACATAAGGAAAAACCTAATGTCCGCGAATGAGTGAGCTGGCAAGAAAGAAATGTGCCATCACTCTCGGTAGATAAATCTTATAAAGCCCAATGAAGTATCCCTGACATATACCGGCGTGACCACTATACATGTCAGAGAAACGAAAAACTGGTACATGTTATCCTGGATCATCACATGTTGAGCTTGATATCTCAAGACTCCATATCAAGCTCAACGCCATATCTTGTAATCCAAGCATCTCCCAAAACTTCTTCAACTTCTCAACTCCAAGTGCTTTGGTGAAAATATTAGCAACTTGCTCATCTGTTCTCACATAAACAAGATCAATATCACCTGCTAATACCTTCTCTCTAATGAAGTGATAATGGACCTCGATATGCTTTGTTCTAGCATGGAAAACAGGGTTCTGTGCTAACTATATGCTGCTAAGATTATCACAATCGATAGTGATAGGCTTTTGTACTTCCACACCTAAATCTGCAAGTAACATCTCCAGCCATGATGCCTCACATGCTGCCATTGCAGCACCTCTATACTCAGCCTCTGTACTCAACAAAGCAACGATGGGTTGCTTCTTACTGCTCCATGTAATAGCTGCACCTCCAAGTGAGAAAAGAAAGCCACTAGTAGATCTTCTATCAGGAGTACTACCAGCCCAATCTGCATCGGTGTATCGCAAATCTACACCAGCTTCATAAAACAATGCATAATCCAAAGTAGCACTCACATAACGTAGAGTGCACCCTAGAGCATCCAAATGTGGCTTCTTGGGAACCTCCATAATCTGACTTTCAAGTCCAACAGTATAGCTTAAATCACGCCTTGTAATTGCAAGATATATAAGACTTCCCACAATTTTCCTGTACATAGTAGCATTTTCCAATGCTTCACCTCATGTAGTATACAACTTCAAATTCTGATCTAATGGCATAGAAATTCACTTACAACCAGCCATACCATACTTTTGCAGCATATTCAAGGCATATTCCCGTTGCGACATCCATATACCTGTTTCTGTATGTATAAACTCAATGCCCAAGAAATAGCGCAGCACACCAAGATCTTTCATGTCAAATTCCTGCATAAGAAGTTGGTTTACCTCTTTGATGCTTTCTTCATTATTGCCACCTACAATCAAGTCATCAACATAAATGGCCACAATCTTGATGCCATCATCAGCCTTCCTTGCATATGTTGGTGTAATTTGCAAGCCTACACATTTGGCTTGGATATGTGACTTGAAGACTCTACATGAGTGAAGACCCATAGGAACTTATGCTTAAGGTTTATTACCATTTTACCCATGTAAAAGTCTAAATGACTTGGAATCTTTTGTATACACCTACTTGATTGATTCGTGGAAAAGTAGAACTAGTGATTGAGGGAATATCTCCATAAGTTTAGAAGATTGACTAAATGGAGCCAAGATTTGAATTCAAATTCAAATTCCTATTCAACTTCATATATAAGATATGCTTGAAAAGTCGCGAGAGAGTGAGTCACCATTCCCGAGGCTTAGACTACTGATCATTGAGTGTGTGAGGTCCACTCCATAGCTTACACCTCTGAGTACCATTTGGCAATGTTTATCATGCCAATGGGAATGTACATCAATGTGAGTTAATACATACATTTACATCTATCACTTCTGTGTTCTCTGAGTTCTCTACATTCAACTCTGTCAACTTCCTCTAACTCACCATGTAGGAAAGCATTATTCACATCCATCTAATGCAAAGTCCATCCTTTTGTTGTAGCTAATGCAACAAGTGTCATAATAGTAGACATTTTCGCTACAGGGCTGAATGTTTCCTCATAATCAATGCCATATGTCTGTGCATATCCTTTAGCTACCAATCGTGCTTTATACCTGCTTATGCTACCATCAGCATTATGCTTTAGCTTGTAAACCCATTTACAGCCTATGGGTTTCTTTCCTTGCAGCAATGGATCCAGCTTCCATGTTTCATTTCCATAAAGTGGAGCCATCTCCTCATCCATTGCTTTTTCCCAATCTGCAATTCCAATTGCATCTTCAAAGCAAGAAGGCTCAGCATCTTGTATTACCTTTTTCATGTAGCATAATGACGAGCCATGTGACTATCATATGTCAATCGTTGCACTGAATTCCTCATCCTCCCAAATCTTCTTGGTCCCGGGTCACTTCTCCTTGGATCATCTACATGTGCCCTTCTTACTCATGGAGTCTTCTTAGAGGGCAATCCAAGTTCCTCATCAAGACTTTTTTCTGAACCGCTTGAATCTCTATCAACGTCTTCAAAACCTGCACATGTTTTATGACCAGCAGAAAGCTTTTCTTTACCTTTCTTAGATGTATTTGATTAATTTGTTGGATTGAAATTTCCATGTAATCTTCCACTCCATGGATTTGAGTTGGAACTATTGCTTGGTGATGCATCCGGTCCACTCAAAAATTGAGATTCTGCACTTGATTTTTCAACATTTTCTTTGTCATTTGGTTCAAGACTCAGTCCTTCTTTGGCATCTGCATAGAAGCTTGACATTTCATCAAATACCACATCTCTGCTCACCTTTACCTGTCGTGTGAGTAGGTAATAACATTTATATCCCTTTTGCTCAAGGGAGTATCCAATGAAGACACATTTTTTTGCTTTTGGATCAAGCTTCGTCCTCAATTCATCTGGGACATGTACATATGCAATATAGCCAGAAACTTTCAGATGTGATAAGTTTGGCTTTTTACCTGTAAACTTCTCTTCAGGTGTGACTTGATGTATAGCAGCAGTCGGAGTTCTGTTCATGATGTATACAACAGTATGCACAGCTTCTACCCAATAACAATGAGGCATATTCTTCTCAGCCATTAAGGCTCCTGCTATTTCTGCAATATGTCTATTTTTGCATTCAGCAATGCCATTCTATTGTGGTGTGTACTTGAATGAAAATTGACGCAAAATTCCATGATTTAGAAAACTGTTGAACTCATTTGACATGTATTCACCTCCTCCATCAGATCTTAATGTCTGAATGTACTTCCGTGTCTACTTTTCCACCATAACTTCAAAATTCTAGAAGTGAGTGAACACCTCGCTTTTTTCTTTCATGAAATATACCCATACTTTGCGTGTATGGTCATCAGTGAAAGTAACATAAAACCTGCAACCACTCATAGATGTGTTCTTTGCTGGACCCCAAACATTTGTATGTACTGCTTCTAGTACATTCTCACTAACATGTTTGTCATGTGGAAATGATGCTTTTGACTGTTTACCAAATTGACATGCTGCACATACCTTTTGCATTTCTGCAACTTCGAAATTTGGTATTCCATGGACAATCTCCTTTGACTCCATCAGTTTCAGCCTTTGCAAGTTTGCATGTCCAATCCGTTTGTGCGATATCTCTATATCTGCAATAACTCCTGCACCTTTTGCAAACATGGTTACATTCATTTTAGGAATCTTCACATTTAAGGTGAACATCCTACCCACTTTGTTTCCTTTGGCAACCAATTGTCCATCCTGCTTGTACTCTTCTACATATAATCCATCAGCATTGAACTTGACTTATAATCCCTGGTCAACCATTTTTCCAACATAAACCAGATTCTTTGTTATTTTTAGAACATGCAACATATCAACAAGATGTTTTACCTTCCCGTCCTACATAGACAATGCTATGTTTCCTATATGCTCAATAGGATGCGATGTATCATCACCTGTTTCAACATATCCAGGAACTGGCATTTTCTGCAAAGTACTAAACCATTCTGCATGACTTGTTATGTGATTTGAAGCACCTGAATCAACATACCAGACATTATCATTCGATTTTGAAACACCAACAGACATCATATTCATCATGTGATGTTGAACCATAAACAGCTTCTCAAAATCATCTGCACTTGTGGATGCATAGTTCTTTTGTTCCCTTCTGTTATTTTGATTCTTCAACCTGCAATCACGTTCAGTGTCCAAGTTTACCACAATTCTAGCATCCTTTAATATCATTACCTGAATCATTTCTTTGGAAATTTCTACGACCTCTTTGGCTCCCCCTACCTCGAAATTGTCCTCTTCCTCCTACATGATTCTGTTGTTGACCTTGGTCTTGGTTCTTGTTTCCTCTTCCACTTCCAAAACCTCTACCTCTGCCTCTTCCTCTGCCAGAGTAGAATACTTGCTCAGAACTGGGCTTTCCTTGGGAGTTTGAATCCTCACCAAGATTCTTTTCTTCAATAATCAGCATAGATACCAGATTAGCAAAATTCAGAATATTTTCCCTAGTGTGTATGGAAGTTCTGAACTGCTTATATGTAGCTCCTCAACCACAAAGGCACACTTCCACCTTATCATCATCATCTACATTCACGCCAATAGATGCAAGTGACTCACATATGCTTTTGATTTCTAGAGTGTAGTCACTTACCGACATGCTCTTCGTTTCCAATGTATGTAGCTGGTTCTTGAGTTGCAATTTCCGTGCCTTTGTATTAGTCTCATACAAAGTGACCAAATTGTTCCAAGCCTCTTTTGGAGTCTTGGCATCTTCTATGTGTCCAATCATGCTATCTTGTATGCTAACAGATAGCCAATACATTACCTTTTGTGCTCCTTGATTCCATTCCTCATATGCTCTTAACTGGTCTGCAGTCCGATTCCTTTCTGGCAACTGCGGAGCATTTTCATTCTCTCCTTCGATGTACTTCCAATAGCCTTTTCCCATCAGAAAATTCGTCATTCTGAATCTCCAAGCAAGGAAGTTGTTCTTGTCTAGCTTATCCCTCATAAGCTGACTCATTCCATCTACCTTTGCAATTTCTCCAAGAATTCACAACACTGCAAAACACTACAAGCAACACTTTTGCTTAAACACTATTGCACCATGACGTGACAATTGGATCTCAAAAAAACAGAGTTTTCGTGTATTAACTATACATGGAATCACTTGAAATTCTAGATCTAGAATATATAAGTGTCGTTGAACACAACACAAGTTAGAGTTTCTAAAACTGACCTGGTCTTTCTAAGGGCCCCACCTTGCGGGCTCGAAACGGAGGTCAAGATGGCTCCGAAACTTTGGGGTCTTCTACCTTCACGCCGATTTTCGTAGCAAACGGAGGCCGTTTGTGAAATCCCATTTTCTCCACGCCTTGCCATGTAGTCTTCACCCTCGCCTTCTCCACAAGCTCTCTACAGCCACGCTGGCTGTGATACCAGGTCATGAGGAAGGAGATAAGGAACAGAGCTCACACACAAACTCTCACTCTCAAGGACAAGGCCACACACAGATTGAGGCAAGGAAGAAGGATCTTCTTCTTCTTCTTCTTCTTCTTCTTCTTCTATTACATAAAACAAATGTACTATCTAACTATCTATCTATCTATCTATCTATCTATCTATCTACATATCTTTCTATCTATCTATCTATGTATCTATGTATCTATCTATCTATCTATCTATCTATCTATTTATCTTTCTATCTTTCTATCTATCTATCTATCTATCTATCTATCTATCTATCTATCTATCTTTCTATCTATCTATCTATCTATCTATCTATCTATCTATCTATCTATCTATCTATCTATCTATCTATCTATCTATCTATCTATCTATCTATCTATCTATCTATCGATCTATCTATCTATCTATCTATCTATCTATCTATCTATCTATCTATCTATCTATCTATCTATCTATCGATCTATCGATCTATCGATCTATCGATCTATCGATCTATCGATCCATCGATCTATCGATCTATCGATCTGTCGATCCATCGATCTATTGATCTATCTATCTATCTATCTATCTATCTATCTATCTATCTATCTATCTATCTATCTATCTATCTATCTATCTATCTATCTATCTATCTATCTATCTATCTATCTACAAATGCCAATCTGACGGCTTACAGTGGCACGCACGGTGGACTTGAACCCGCAGAGATACAAAATTTTATAGCTCTTCTACTATACCCTGAATATACATTGTTCGGGCTAACTTAAATGTCTTGGCAATTTTATGTTTCAGCAAGTCCAACATCTTTTTTAGAATCTCTGGTTCTACAAGCTGAGCATCAGTTCTAATTGAACTGGTTGCAATTACTTCACTCATCAAAAGTTCTTCTTGTGTTTGCAGAAATGCCTCTTGCAGAAAGAAATCATTTGCTAAAGCTGCATCCCGGTTCAATCTCATATCTGCAATCTATTGATCTATTCGTGATAAACGTTCTGCTTGAGCTCCAATTTTCTTTTCTCTTCTCTCCAGTTCTTGAATCTGAAATTGGATGGTCTGATAGTAAGCATCTGGCTCTCTTCGAATACTGGCGACTTATTTTTGGAGTTGAGTGACCAATGTCATCTGGTCCTGTCTACAATGCTTCATCAAGTTGAACTCGTGTTTCGTCCAATAATTTTCCAAGGGCAGCTCGTGCATTCTCTTTATCCTGTACTAACTGTGTTAACTGGACAATCTCAACATCGGCAACACTTAATAAGTCATCTCTAACCTAAATCTTAGCTAATGCAGCATTTTTCTGGTTGATTAACAATTCTTGTTCAACAAGTGTAGCCTGGAGCTGTAATATCTGTTTGTGCAAAGCATGATTTTCTGCCTTTACAACATCGATCCCTTCCTGGAGTGGATTAATATCTACCTTAAGAACATCGAATTTATGTTGAAATTCTTCTCTGAGATTATCAATAACCTCTTTCATCTGTTTTGGTAGTTGCTGCGATAGTTGGATCAACATATGACCCATAGATGCTAACTCTATAAACATAGGTATCGAAGGAAACAGAAGAGGAGGACGTGGTTGAGATGAAGAAGCTGTCAAGAGTTGATGGGAAGTGGGTGGAGAATAGTTAGGTGACGAGGATGAGGAATTCGGTGCTTCAAGTACAATAGGTGGAATGGGGTCAATGGGTTTAATTGGAGGTATGGCTGGAGGAGTGGGTTGCAAATTGTTAGCCACCAACAATTTATCATTAAGTTGTTGCGAAGTCACTTGAGGTTGGGAAACTGCAGAATCTACTGCCGCAATAAATTGTGCCATATTTTGCAACAATAACATGTGTATCTTCTTGCACATCTTGTTGGGACTGCTGCTGAGATTCTTCCTTAGAAGATCTGTCTTCAAAATCGGCAGTAACACTTTGATCTCGTTGCTGGTTTGGAGAAGATTGAGCGGACGAATCATGGTGAATCGAGGTGGCAATGTCGTGGAAAATCTCTTCTTCATTTTTTTCTACGTTATTTCCAATGGCAGACCCTTGTATTTGACTGTCAGAAGAACTGATCCATATGCGTTTTCGGTGGAGGAGCTGGAAGGTTTCTTCATCATCTTCTTCGTCGTCTTCAACTATTTGAGCAGATTCCTCATGATATAAGATTGGAGCTCTTGGAGGTGGTTGCGCTGCTTGGATTGCCGGAAACAAAAACGTAATGATATGCGGTAAACATGATAACCGTAACGCTTTCACGGTGAATGCACCGAAAATAGTAAGAAGAAAAATTAATAGGCTCCTGAGAAGCCATGTGAAGCATAGAGTAAAATGGGCGTGAAATTCCGTAAGTGCGTCTTTGTAGATTCAAGATGGCCACTAAGAATTGAAGAGCGGTCCGTTCAGGATCAGGGTGACAGAGTATGGCATACTCATTCGATGAGTGCCTTGGGAACAATTTAATCATAGTCTCAATCGGAAGGTTAAGACCATTTTCTCGTCCTTTCGGAGAGAGTCGGAAAGCGGCAGCAAATGACTGTAGCGTGATTACGGTACGAGATGGTAAACAGGTAATAGGCCAACTCTGCTCTGTAGCAGGTGTGGTGGCAATAGTAGCGATAATTTGCGCATAATACGGATGGCACTCCACTGAATGCCAAGGCAATTCAGCGAAGTTGGACAAACCTCGGACCCGCAAGAATTCACTTACGTCCTGAGGGAGTCTGTCACGGAAGGTAGCAAAGTTTGCTAAAGCTTCCATGATGCGCACACGAAGTAGCACGAATACACAGTGACTACAGAAAACACAAAGCACACAAAACACGCAGACACAATAGCGATTAATAGTAGAAAGAAGAAGATTAATAGATGCTTGGTAACGGGAGGCTATCAAAAATGCTAATCATCACGCGATGTTGAGATGATAACCTTCATAACTACGGTGTGCATGCATGAGCAGAATCAATAACAAAAGGCGACGATTATTCATGGTTATGTAGCAAAACAAGGAGTTTATGGTCTTTATTCAACTAACACGCAAAACTAAAAAAAAGGAAAAGAAAAGAAAAGAAAAAAAGGAAAAAAATATGTGGGCAACCGCAGAACACTTCAGTGCGAATCAGGTGCTTGATGATACAGCCGCAACTTTGAACCATTTATCACTTTAGGAAGAGGAACTCCGGTCAAAGTGGTCAACCTAAAAGTAGCTGGGCCCACTTGTTCAATAACCGCACGATTTGATTTAGCATTATAAAATAGCACAAATTGTCCTACCGTAAAAACTAGAGTTTTAAGAAAGCGATTATGAGTACGTGCTTGCCGCAACTGAACTTCTTGAAGGGTCAGAAAACTTTCCCAACGATGTTCATCCAAGTCTCTGAGTGTATCCAACCGAAATGATAAAGAGTCCTTTGGCAACAATTTTTGAGTGGTAGCCACGCGCAAGCTCGGTACTACAATTTCCATTGGCGCTATTGCTTCTAGCCCATAAGCCAGCTTGAAAGGAGTCAGTCCGGTTGCTACTTTGTATGTAGTTGGGTATGCCCATAATACTATAGGTAGTAACTGATCCCATCTCTCTGGTGATTCCATAATTAGTTTACGAAGCATATTTAACAATGTTTTGTTTGTACTTTCAGCTAAGCCATTAGCACGAGGATAATACGGTGAACTGAATTTATGCAGAATCTGAAAAGTGTATCTGAGCGCTTGCATTAAATTGTTAGTAAAGTGTGTGTCTTGATCTGTCACAAGCTCCAAAGGTAATCCATATTGTGGGAAAACATCCTTCATCAGACATTTTGCCATCGAAATAGCTGTAGCGGACCATAAGGCCCAAGCTTCTGCCCATCTGGTAGCATAATTTGTACATGTCAGAATGTAGCGATTGTTGCTAAGGATTTCTGGAGGTGTGATTGGTCCAATAAAGTCAAGACCCCATTTTTGAAAAGGTTCCAAAGGTAATACAGGCTGCAGAGGAAAGAAATGGCATTGTAAAGGCTGTCCAGATCGCTGACAAGTGTCACACTACTGCACAAACTAAGTCACATCTTTGTACATAGTAGGCCACCAGAGCCCACTTTGCAGAATTTCTCGGTGCGTTAAATCTACTGCAAAATGTTCATCGGAGGGTATTGAATGTGCCAATACAATAACCGAGTTTACTTCATGTGGTGGAATACAACGAAGCAATGCACCAGTATGATCCATGTAGTACAACTGTTCAATAATCAACCGGAATCTACGACTATAAACTGCAATTTTTCGACGCATAGCAGGAGAAGTTTGAGGGGGAAGACATCCATCAGTAAGAAAGGTTAATAACTGATCATAGTAGGTCGGTGTCACAAGAGGTTCTGTAGATTCATCACTAGTTGTTTTGGTAACATAAATTGCTGGTGTGGTGTCATCAACACCGACCGGAGCCTCACTGGAATCCAACCAAGAGAGAAAACTACTAATGCATGTGTAGTGCCGGGTCGATGAATCACTTTGTAATCAAATTCTTGTAACAATAAAACCCAACGTGCCAAACGAACACCTAAATGCTACTGCCTAACCAGATACACCAGCGCAGCATGATCTACATGAAAGATGAATTTTTGGCTTAGCAAATAATGCCGAAATTTCTTTACAGAATACACCAAACAGAGACATTCTCTTTCAGTCATTGAATAATTCTTTTCAGCAGGAGCAAGCCGTCGACTTGCATAATAGACAGGCTGGAACCACTTATCAATTTGCTGCATTAAAACACTTCCAATGGCTATATCCGATGCATCTACAAAAACATGGAATGGGCATTCCCAATCAGAAGGTTGTAGAATTGGAACCTGCATTAATAATCCTTTTACACGATCAAATGCAGTTTGACATTCCGGAGTCCAATCAAACTATCGAGGAGTACTAGTTATTAGTCGGTTTAGGGGTATTGCCAAATGGGCAAGCCAGCGTAAATGTCGACCATGCCACCTGACTTGACCCATGAAGCGCATCACTTCTTTCGGCGTAGTAGGCACAGGTGCTTCAAACACGGCTGCAACTTTCTCTGGGTCAACTTGTATGCCCTGTGCAGATACAATATGGCCAAGGAGCTTACCACAAGAAACCCCAAAGACAGATTTGGTCGGGTTCAGGCAGAGTCAGTATTCACGACATTTCTCAAAGCAACACCGTAAATGATACAGGTGTGCTACCATCTTACCGAATAAAGAGAAGTTATCTAGATATACTTGCATAAAAGAAGTGAGATAGGGTGAGAAGATTTCCTGCATACACCGCTGAAAGGTGCTAGGAGCATTTCTTAAACCAAACAACATGGCTGTACACCCCAGTTGGTAATGAAAGCTGTTTTCGGTATGTCTTGTTCAGCCATTCTGACCTGGTTATAACCACTGTAACCGTCCAAAAAGGAGTACATCTCGTGTTCGGCCACTCTGTCTAACATTCTTTCAAGAAATGGAAGAGGAAACAGATCACACACCATGGCCGTATTCAGTTTCCGGTAATCCACAGAGATTCGAAGCTGCTTATTTTTCTTAGGAACAATAACAATCGGTGATATCCATTCAGTGTGTTCTATTGGTACGATGAATCTGACCCTTAGTAACCTATCAAGCTTTGCCTTGACCTATGCTGTATAGTTAGGGTTAATCCGATAGCTGGGTTGTTTAATTGGTTTTGCTTCTAGTTTAAGCACGACCTGATGTTGATAGATGCGAGGGTCCAGACCTTTCATATCACGGTAATCCCATGCAAAAACATCAGAGCACTGACAAAGAAGCTGGATCAAATATGCTTGAAACACCTCAGACAATCCTTCCTTTATCTTGACAGGTCGCGGATTTATTTCATCTCCCAAATTATAGGTGATTAACTAATCTTCGGGAACATAGAATTGACGAGGTTTGCTTGGATCTTGAGCTGATTGTAAAAGTTGTTGTAGAGCGGCTTCATCCATAGAAACAGTATCTTTTGTCTCCACTTCTTTGGTCATAAGCACCACCGTACAGGCTGCCAGACTCCAGTTGTCTACAACAGATTGCAGATCTACAGTACCTAAGGAAATTAGATCTTCATTGTTCTTCAAAAACGCTTCTTCTACATCGTTAGATAAGCCATCCAACATGTGGACCGGCTCTGCTACATAAGGTCTGGCATGAAGTTCACAGGGCTGAATAGCATCCAGTTTGACAACATATTTACAGTGGTCTTCTTCTACATCGTTAGATAAGCCATCCAACATGTGGACCGGCTCTGCTACATAAGGTCTGGCATGAAGTTCACAGGGCTGAATAGCATCCAGTTTGACAACATATTTACAGTGGTTGTCTTTGAAAGTTAGTTCTTGTGCTGACCAATCCTGTATAACTTTAGCCTGTTTCAACCATGGGCGACCGAAAAGAAGATTGTAATTGAAGGTAGATTTTGGTAGTTCTAAGACTAATAAAGTCATTTTGAATGTGGTGCCTCGCAAGGTGATCGGGATATTCCTTACGAGTCCCAACGGATGAACTCGGCATTGGTCATCCATTCTAACAAAAAATTGAACAGGCTCTATTTGCGTCCACCCTAACTTTTTACAGAGGGTTGTAGTTGCTATGTTTATACCCAAACCACCATCAATCAAGACTTGAGTAATTTTGTGATTCTTGTGCCATACCGTAATTAAGGGGACCGCATGATCCACCGTAGAGTCAGCTTCCTGTTGGATTGTGGCAGTTATCGGAGTACTCGGAGATCTAGGACTAAGCTGTTGCTGGAATTGCTGCCTAACTCCTGGTACTAAAGCAAGTAGCTATCCTAAGGGAAGTGTAATTGAGGCCTTAGAGAGGATATCCCATTCCTGATCTGCTTGATTTGTATTCTTCTTCGATTCTAATGATGATGTGTCTGTTACTGGGTAGAATCTTGTTCAAGCGTCCCTGCTTGGGATAAGGGAATCTGTGTCACCGAAACTGGA
>CM035432.1:93818517-93831017 GCA_020310875.1 Ceratopteris richardii
ATGCTTCCTTTGTGAGTCGTAGCCGCAACCGGATTATACTCGATCTCCCAAAGCTACTTTGATCTTGAATTACAAGAAATCTAGAAGTAGATAGATGATAGGTATCTATCCAAGATTTTATCACCTTCAAGGAAACTTCATCTTGTTTGTTGACTATCTCCAAATGATGATTTTGGAGAGTAGGCAAGCATTCGATCCATACATGAGTGTATGGAAGAAGAAAGGTTGAGTAGAAATGTGTCTTGCTTCCCAAGCAAGATCTATCCAAGCTTGGCTCTTTACCTTCATCTTCCAAGCTTGACTCTTTGTCCTTTTGCTTTGTTGCTCTCTTTGCCTCTTCATGGTCTTCGTCTGCTATCTTTGAAAGCAACTCTTCTAGGATGTCTTCTTCTTCTCTCTTTAACCTTTGTCTCTCTCTTTTTGACTTCTCTTCTATTTTCAAATCCTCTTCTTCATGATCTTCTCCTCCTGACTTTGTATTTGCTTTGACAAGCTTCTTTTGATTCTCCTTTGACTTCAAATCTCCATCTTCAACTTCTTGTTCCTCTTTGCTCTTTATCACCTTCATCTTTGCTCGAAACGACTTTTCTTGGCTTTGTATTGGCTGAGAATCTTTGGCTTCAAATCTTTGCTCTTCTTTGCTTCTCTTTAACTTCATCTTCTCTTCAAGGAACTCTTCTTGATTCTGTTTTACATAGTGGGCTGCTGAAAATTGCATTTGCTCTTTGTCTTCTTGATAAGTTGACTCCCTCGCGTCCTTGGACTCTCCTCTATCAATGGTGGCTGATGTACTTTGCTTTTCAAAGCTTCTTTTACCTCTCTTCTTAATGTGGATATCTTTCTCTTCATATATGGCTTCCCAGTCCTTCTCTTTTGAGCTCTCTAGCTCTCTTCCTTTTCTGAAATTCTTCCATAAAGCATGGACTGAGTTTTTGAGTATTTCAAACACATAAAGATTACCTTGACTTTGTCGTCTTTGATCATTGACTCTTTGTGAGTCTCCCCCTTGATGTGAGGACGTCTTCTCTACATACCCATAGAATCCTTCTTCAAGATTCTCTATTAGATTGAATGTCTTCAACGACATCTTGACCTTCTTGTCCTAGTCTTCAAAAAACTCCTTGCTCTTTGACTGAAGATAATCCAAGAGGTGTTGAAGCTCAAAACGAAGACTTAAGGAGAAGAGAAGCTACCGGTCATTGCATTGGAACCCCCAGTTACGGTAAAAGTGATTGCTTTCGGTAATTTGTAAGAGCACTATTAAGTGCATGTGCATTTGCTAGTCACTTTGTATGTGATAATGAAGACATAAGTAGTTGCTAAGTCACTTGTGTGTGACATTGGAAGACTAAGGTCTTAGAAAGACGTGGACAAGCAAGGAAGTTGAAGACTTCCAAGAAGAGCTACCTATTTATAAGAGGTATATTTATTGGATGTATCTCTTGTTGGTGTTTTGAAAGCTTGTAGGATCATTTGTGAGAGGTTAGGTTTGAACCATAAAAAGCCATGGTTAGGCTTTAACTAATAGAAAAAGCCAAAACGCTTTCATTTTGGAAGCAAGAAGGTCTGTTGAAGAGACAAAGGTATTTTCTTGTTGATGGTTGGTTGGAAGAAGTGTTCTTATTTTCAGGTATAAAGACTGAGTACCCTCAAGAGGAAAAGGGAAGGTAACTGGGAACCACATCCCTTGAAGCTTGGAGAAGTAGGGCGCTTGTGGGAGGCGTCTTCACCATCATCAAAGAAGGAGTGTGCTTGGAGCACCTAAGTCAAAGACAAAGGAAGCAAGCAATCCTTTGTGAGAAACAAAGGAAGTCAAAGTGCAGTCATAAAGTAAAGGTTTGGTCATGCTTCTTAACATTTCCAACTTTAACTACAGAGTGCTTTGTGTCATCACCTGTTTGGACTTGATGCTTACCTTTTGGTTCCTCAAGATCAGAGAGTAATGCTACATTGCCAGCCACATGATTTGAACATCGTGAGTCAATGTAGAATAGGTGGTCATCATTTGTACCTGATTTTGAAGTCATGTTTATGATTAGAAGAGAGTTATCCTGCTCCTCTGTGTAGTTGTTGTAATCCTTCCTGGACTTGAAACCTCCTTGGTAGTTGCCATTGTAATTATTGTTGTAATTGTTGTTGTAGCCTTGGTGATGGTTGAATCTACCTCTTGATTGTGACTAGCCACCTCTTTGATATCCTCTTCCTCTCTAATTCTTATAATTCCTGAAACACTCATCTGTAGTATGATTTGATAAACCACAAATGTTGCATGGTGAGGAGTTCTAAGATCTCCCCCTACCTTGCTTACCTCCTCTGCCCCTTCCTCTTGAAGATCTACCTCTCCCTGCATAGTTGGCTTGGGAGGTAGAACCTTCATCTTTCACTTTTTTACTCTTGTCTTTATCTTTAGACTTCTTATCAGTGTATAGGGCAGAAGAGTTATTACCTTTGGATGTGTCTCCATTTTTGTTGAGCTTTGCAACCTGAGTAAACAATTGTCTCATGAGAGTTCTAAGATCTAGAGTGTGCATGTCCATGTAAAGATCCATAGCTGTGGTGAAGCTTTCCCATTTGTCATCACCCTTGATCCCATTGATCACTTGCCTTACAATCTGTTCTTCTTCAATCTCTTCTTCTATGCTTGCTAACTGATCTGCTACATCTTTAATCTTGGTCACAAATTCTGAAACAGCTTGCTTAGGTTGCTTCCTTAATGTTGTGAATTCAATCCACAACTGATTTTTCCTATCCCTTGTGTTGGAGGAAAAATATGATGACAAGGTTTCCCAAGTCTCTTGGGATGTCTTGCAGTTTCTAATATGTGGCAAAAGAAAATCAGATATAGAGTTGACTAAATAAGACCTTGCCAATGGATCCTTAGCACACCATGTGTTGAGCCTTTTATGTTCTTCCTTGGTTGATAATCCTCTTGTTTTGAATGACGGCAATTCCTCATCTCCTGAAATCTATCCATAGAGACTTCTTCCTTGTAGGTAGGTCTTCATCCTTAGAGACCATGCTTGATAGTTAAGCTTGCATAATTTTCAACACTCCACTTCAAGATACAATTGGGAAGCGCCATGCAGTTCTCCATATGAAGTCCTCCTTCTTGGGAGCTTCATATGCTTCCTTTGTGAGTTGTAGCTGCAACCGGATTATACTCGAGCTCCCAAAGCTACTTTGATCTTGAATTACAAGAAATCTAGAAGTAGATAGATGATAGGTATCTATCCAATATTTCATCACCTTCAAGGAAACTTCATCTTCTTTGTTGAATATCTCCAAATGATGATTTTGGAGAGTAGGCATGCATTTGATCCATACATGAGTGTATGGAAGAAGAAAGGTTGAGTAGAAATGTGTCTTGCTTCCCAAGCAAGATCTATCCAAGCTTGCCTCTTTACCTTCATCTTCCAAGCTTGACTCTTTGTCCTTTTGCTTTGTTGCTCTCTTTGCCTCTTCATGGTCTTCGTCTGCTATCTTTGAAAGGAACTCTTCTATGATGTCTTCTTCTTCTTTCTTTAACCTTTGTCTCTCTCTTTTTCACTTCTCTTCTATTTGCAAATCCTCTTCTTCATGATCTTCTCCTCCTGACTTTGTATTTGCTTTGACAAGCTTCTTTTGATTCTCCTTTGACTTCAAATCTCCATCTTCAACTTCTTGTTCCTCTTTGCTCTTTATCACCTTCATCTTTGCTTGAAACGACTTTTCTTGGCTTCGTATTCGTTGAAAATCTTTGTCTTCAAATCTTTGCTCTTCTTTGCTTCTCTTTAGCTTCATCTTCTCTTCAAGGAACTCTTCTTGATTCTGTTTTACATAGTGGGTTGCTGAAAATTGCATTTGCTCTTTGTCTTCTTGATAAGTTGACTCCCTCGCGTCCTTGGACTCTCCTCTATCAATGGTGGCTGATGTACTTCGCTCTTCAAACCTTCTTTTACCTCTCTTCTTAATGTGGATATCTTTCTCTTCATATATGGTTTCCCGGTCCTTCTCTTTTGAGCTCTCTAACTCTCTTCGTTTTCTGAAATTCTTCCATAAAGCATGGACTGAATTTTTCAGTATTTCAAACACATAAAGATTACCTTGACTTTGTCATCTTTGATCATTGACTCTTTGTGAGTCTCCCCCTTGATGTGAGGACGTCTCCTCTACATACCCATAGAATCCTTCTTCAAGATTCTTTATTAGATTGAATGTCTTCAACGACATCTTGACCTTCTTCTCCTAGTCTTCAAAAAACTCCTTGCTCTTTGACAAGCACGACCAAACCTTTACTTTATGACTCCACTTTGACTTCCTTTGTTTCTCACAAAGGATTGCTTGCTTCCTTTGTCTTTGACTTAGGTGCTCCAAGCACACTCCTTCTTTGATGATGGTGAAGACGCCTCCCACAAGCGTCCTACTTCTCCAAGCTTCAAGGGATGTGGTTCCCAGTTACCTTCCCTTTTCTTCTTGAGGGCACTCAGTCTTTATACCTGAAAATAAGAACACTTCTTCCAACTAACCATCAACAAGAAAATACCTTTGTCTCTTCAAGAGACCTTCTTGCGTCCAAAATGAAACCGTTTTGGCTTTCTCTATTGGTTCAAGCCTAACCACGACATTTTATGGTTCCAACCTAACCTCTAACAAATGATCCTTCAAGCTTTCAAAACACCAACAAGAGATACATCCAATAAATATACCTCTTATAAATAGGCAGCTCTTCTTGGAAGTCTTCAACTTCCTTGCTTGTCCACGTCTTTCTAAGACCTTAGTCTTCCAATGTCACACACAAGTGACTTAGCAAATACTTATGTCTTCATTGTCACATACAAAGTGACTAGCAAATGCACATGCACTTAATAGTGCTCTTACAAATTACCTAAAGCAATCACTTTTACCGTTGGGGGTTCCAATGCAATGACCGGTAGCTTCTCTTCTCCTTAAGTCTTCGTTTTGAGCTTTAACACCTCTTGGATTATCTTCAGCCTTTCCAAGGCTTTGTCTAATACCTCAGTTCCTGTTTATGTCAAAAGACACACACCACAATTCTTCTTGCAAACAACTCACCTTTCTAGGCAAACATTCCTCATAAGCATACAAGTTTGAGAATCAAACCTTAAATGCAAATACCAAACCTTTCAATACTCTTCTTACAACCTTAGTGACTTGTTTGAGACCTCAAAGCATGTATGAGGCTCTGATACCACTGATGGAAGCAAAGGCAATGCTCTAATACCACTGATATAAACTAGGTGTGTCGGTGCGGAAGCGTAAATAAGATCACAACGTCACGAGGATCTTTAAATATGGAATTTCAATCGCGAAGCACTCATTCACTTAACCACATTACCATACATTTACTTTTGCACACATTTAGTACATATCATTCAGAAATTCTTCTTCATGTAATCCATCCAGAGAGGCAATTTGGGCATCCTTAAACATGTACCAAAATAGCATACATGAAGCAACTTAGCATTGTGCCATCATGTATATACTCTAGACTATCATATCTAGGAAATAGACTTCCAATTTCAACAATAAAACATGAGCAATACCTTCTGCAAGTTGACAACTTTTGTTCTCTACAAATTTCAGATTTGTCCAACATTGCAAACCTCCAACTTTGACTACTTATACAAGTTGCACCAATTCAGCTATTGAGATAATTCCACTTTTCCTTAGAATTACATGCCCTTGAGTATCAAAACATACTCATAACATTTACATAAGTATTTTATATCAATTATAAAAGCTTGTCCAAAGTAGGCCTCTGGAACAATTGAATTTCAGACCTGTCCCAAAGTTACAAACCTCCAACTTTGATCATTCATAGAAATTGCATCAATTATGAAGTTGCAAAACTTTTGCTTCGCCTTAGAAGTACATGCCATGCACTATAAAAAATACTCATAACATTTAAATACGAATTTTACATCAGTTATAAAACCTTGTCAAATATAGGGCTCTGGAGCAGTTGAAGTTCAGACCTGTCCAACAGTTACAAACCTCCAACTTTGACCATCAATAAAACCTGCATCAATTATGCTATTGCAAAACGTTTGCTTCCCCTTAGAAGTACATGCTCTGGACTATCAAACCACATTCATAAAGTTCAAATACAAACTTTGTATCAGTTATAAAGACTTGTCCAAAATGGGTCTCTCCAATGTTCAAACAAGTTGTCAGTTGCTTCAACAATCTTCATGCATTTCAACAAATCATCTTATTATTCAACCACACATAATACAAACTTCTTCATACATCATCACTCAATGCTTGAGATGTATCTAAGCATCCATGATGCTTCACACGAAGGCAAGATCCTCAATCTAGTCTCACATATGAGATGCGACATGACTCAAGTAACTTGCTTATTCAAGCACAACTCCAAAACTCGTTTGGACATAGATGTGTGTGCTCACTTAGCACTCAACCAACACATCTAAGATTACATAACGAAGCTCGCAAAACTAGAATACAATGCACTGACATATATAGAATCATATGCACTTTCCTATAGAGCAGCCAACAAGTAGATGCACATATTCAAGAGTCACAAAACAATCTTCTCTAACATTTATACACATTCACATGTCATATAAGAGTGGTAGATGCTTGTACACACATTGAACCATACACATAAGCTGGAAAAAATTCACTACTACGAATGAGAGAGAGAGAGGGTACAAAACAAGCATAAACTTAATTATTGATCTCTACAATGAACATAAGAGTTCTAACACTAGTCATATCGATGAGGAGGACAATGCAGAGACTCCTATTGCTGAGAGGAGCTCAAGAAGGTAGTGGGCTACTCTTCTCATTATATAGTGTGTGGAAAATGGCTCTTCAATGAGCTGAAAGGGTAGAGAAGATGAGATTCTCTCAATCACACATGAGCTAATTGCTCTCTTTCTTCAGCTCTAATCAGCCCCAAACTGAGGCGCATGAAGTTAGCCAACCAATCTCCATAATTTCCTCCTAAATTTCTTGTGCAAGCATCCTCATGGGCATCGAAATTCTTTCACTTCGCTTTCAGCCTTGGTTGACTTAGCTAAGGTTAGATTATAAACTATGCTCATAATGTAAATGACTTAAGAGGTAGTTCTCATGCTCATATAGAAGAGAACTTATTCTAAGTGAAAATGGATGATGCAAGATCCTAATGAGATGCAAAACTTGAACCCAGGCTTCACAATTGAAGCTTGCACCCTTAAGATACAATTGGGAAGCGCCATGCAATTCTCCATATGAAGTCCTCCTTCTTGAGAGCTTCATATGCTTCCTTTGTGAGTTGTAGCCGCAACCGGATTATACTCGATCTCCCAAAGCTACTTTGATCTTGAATTAGAAGAAATCTAGAAGTAGATAGATGATAGGTATCTATCTATCCAAGATTTCATCACCTTCAAGGAAACTTCATCTTCTTTGTTGACTATCTCCAAATGATGATTTTGGAGAGTAGGCACGCATTCGATCCATACATGAGTGTATGGAAGAAGAAAGGTTGAGTAGAAATGTGTCTTGCTTCCCAAGCAAGATATATCCAAGCTTGGCTCTTTACCTTCATCTTCCAAGCTTGACTCTTTGTCCTTTTGCTTTGTTGCTCTCTTTGCCTCTTCATGGTCTTCGTATGCTATCTTTGAAAGGAACTCTTCTATGATGTCTTCTTCTTCTCTCTTTAACCTTTGTCTCTCTCTTTTTGACTTCTCTTCTATTTGCAAATCCTCTTCTTCATGATCTTCTCCTCCTGACTTTGTATTTGAGTACAAGCTTCTTTTGATTCTCCTTTGACTTCAAATCTCCATCTTCAACTTCTTGTTCCTCTTTGCTCTTTATCACCTTCATCTTTGCTCCAAACGACTTTTCTTGGCTTCGTATTGGCTGAAAATCTCTGTCTTCAAATCTTTGCTCTTCTTTGCTTCTCTTTAGCTTCATCTTCTCTTCAAGGAACTCTTCTTGATTCTGTTTTACATAGTGGGCTGCTGAAAATTGCATTTGCTCTTTCTCTTCTTGATAAGTTGACTCCCTCGCGTCCTTGGACTCTCCTCTATCAATGATGGCTGATGTACTTCGCTCTTCAAAGCTTCTTTTACCTCTCTTATTAATGTGGATATCTTTTTCTTCATATATGGCTGCCCGGTCCTTCTCTTTAGAGCTCTCTAGCTCTCTTCCTTTTCTAAAATTCTTCCATAAAGCATGGACTGAATTTTTCACTATTTCAAACACATAAAGATTACCTTGACTTTGTCGTCTTTGATCATTGACTCTTTGTGAGTATCCCCCTTGATGTGAGGACGTCTCCTCTACATACCCGTAGAATCCTTCTTCAAGATTCTCTATTAGATTGAATGTCTTCAACGACATCTTGACCTTCTTGTCCTAGTCTTCAAAAAACTCCTTGCTCTTTGACAAGCACGACCAAACCTTTACTTTATGACTGCAATGATGGTGAAGACGCCTCCCACAAGCGTCCTACTTCTCCAAGCTTCAAGGGATGTGGTTCCCAGTTACCTTCCCTTTTCCTCTTGAGGGCACTCAGTCTTTATACCTGAAAATAAGAACACTTCTTCCAACCAACCATCAACAAGAAAATACCTTTGTCTCTTCAAGAGACCTTCTTGCTTCCAAAATGAAAGCGTTTTGTTTTTTCTATTGGTTCAAGCCTAACCACGGCTTTTTATGGTTCAAACCTAACCTATCACAAATGATCCTCCAAGCTTTCAAAACACCAACAAGAGATACATCCAATAAATATACCTCTTATAAATAGGCATCTCTTCTTGGAAGTCTTCAACTTCCTTGCTTGTCCAGGTCTTTTAAGACCTTAGTCTTCCAATGTCACACACAAGTGACTTAGCAAATACTTATGTCTTCATTGTCACATACAAAGTGACTAGCAAATGCACATGCACTTAATAGTGCTCTTACAAATTACCGAAAGCAATCACTTTTACCGTTGGGGTTTCCAATGCAATGACCGGTAGCGTCTCTTCTCCTTAAGTCTTCGTTTTGAGCTTCAACACCTCTTGGATTATCTTCAGCCTTTCCAAGGCTTTGTCTAATACCTTAGTTCCTGTTTATGTCAAAAGACACACACCGCAATTCTTCTTGCAAACAACTCACCTTTCTAGGCAAACATTCCTCATAAGCATACAAGTTTGAGAATCAACCCTTAAATGCAAATACCAAACCTTTCAATACTCTTCTTACAACCTTAGTGACTTGTTTGAGACCTCAAAGCATGTATGAGGCTCTGATACCACTTATGGAAGCAAAGGCAATGCTCTAATACCACTGATATAAATTAGATGTGTCGATGCGGAAGCGTAAATAAGATCACAACCTCACGAGGATCTTCGAATATGGAATTCCAATCGCGAAGCACTCATTTACTTAACCACATTACCATACATTTACTTTTGCACACATTTAGTACATATCATTCAGAAATTCTTCTTCATGTAATCCATCCAGAGAGGCAATTTGGGCATCCTTAAACATGTACCAAAATAGCATATATGAACCAACTTAGCATTGTGCCATCATGTATATACTCTAGACTATCATATCTAGGTAATAGACTTCCAATACCAACAATGAAACATGAGCAATACCTTCTGCAAGTTGACAACTTTTTTTCTCTGCAAATTTCAGATCTGTCCAAGATTGCAAACCTCCAACTTTGACTACTTATACAAGTTGCACCACTTAAGCTATTGAGTTAATTTAACTTTGCCTTAGCATTACATGTCCTGGAGTATCAAAACATACTCATAACATTTACATAAGCATTTTATATCAATTATTAAAGCTTGTCCAAAGTAGTTCTCTCGAAAAATTGAATTTCAGACCTGTCCCAAAGTTACAAACGTCCAACTTTGATCACTCATAAAACTTGCATCAATTATGATATTGCAAAACTTTCACTTCGCCTTAGAAGTACATGCCCTGCACTATCAAAAAATACTCATAACATTTAAATAAGAATTTTACATCAGTTATAAAACCTTTTCAAATATAGGCCTCTGGAGTAGTTGAATTTCAGACCTGTCCAACAGTTACAAACCTCCAACTTTGACCATCAATAAAAATTGCATCAATTATGCTATTGCACAACTTTCACTTTGCCTTAGAAGTACATGCCTTGGAATATCAAACCACATTCATAAATTTCAAATACAAACTTTGTATCAATTACAAAGACTTGTCCAAAATGGGTCTCTGCAGTGTTCAGACAAGTTGTCAGTTGCTTCAACAATCTTCCTGCATCTCAACAAATCATCTTATTATTCAACCACACATAATACAAACTTCTTCATACATCATCACTCAATGCTTGAGATGTATCTAAGCATCCATGATGCTTCACATGAAGGCAAGATCCTCAATCTAGTCTCACATATGAGATGCGACATGACTCAAGTAACTTGCTTATTCAAGCACAACTCCAAAACTCGTTTGGACATAGATGTGTGTGCTCACTTAGCACTCAACCAACACATCTAAGATTACATAACAAAGCTCGCAAAACTAGAATACAATGCACTCACATATATAGAATCATATGCACTTTCCTATAGAGCAGCCAACAAGTAGATGCACATATTCAAGAGTCACAAAACAATCTTCTCTAACATTTATACACATTCACATGTCATATAAGAGTGGTAGACGCTTGTACACACATTGAACCATACACATAAGCTAGAAAAAATTCACTACTACGAATGAGAGAGAGAGGGTACAAAACAAGCATAAACTTAATTATTGATCTCTACAATGAACATAAGAGTTCTAACACTAGTCATATCGATGAGGAGGACAATGCAGAGACTCCTATTGCTGAGAGGAGCTCAAGAAGGTAGTGGGCTACTCTTCTCATTATATAGTGTGTGGAAAATGGCTCTTCAATGAGCTGAAAGGGTAGAGTAGATGAGATTCTCTCAATCACACATGAGCTAATTGCTCTCTTTCTTCAGCTCTAATCAGTCCCAAACTGAAGTGCATGAAGTTAGCTAACCAATCTCCATAATTTCCTCCTAAATTTCTTGCACAAGCATCCTCATGGGCGTCCGAATTCTTTCACGTAGCTTTCAGTCTTGGTTGACTTAGCTAAGGTTAGATTATAAACTATGCTCATAATTTAAATGACTTAAGAGGTAGTTCTCATGCTCATACAGAAGAGAACTTATTCTAAGTGAAAATGGATGATGCAAGATCCTAATGAGATGAAAAACTTGAACCTAGGCTTCACAATTGGAGCTTGCATAATTTTCAACACTAGTGGTTAATTACCACTTTACTTCTTTGTAAAAGTCAGATTTGACTTGGAATCTTTGTAAACTCCTACCAAAAGGGATTTGTGCAAAAACGTTAGCTTTGATTGATGGAATATCTCCGAGGATATAGGAGCTTGATCATAGGGAGCCAAAAGTTTGAATTTGAATTCAAATTTTTACTCAATCACTATAAAAGTGTTCATGGAAAAGTCGCGGTTAAGACTCATCATTCCCGAGCTCATTACTATCAATTCTGAGTGACTGTAAGGTCTACACTCTAGCCCACACCTATCTACACCATTAGGCAACGATCTTCATGCCAATGGAGCTGTATACAAGTGTTCATTAATACATATATCTTCATTGTTCATTTTTGAGTTCTCTGTCAGAGTACTTGAAAGTCTGTCAACTTGTGGCGTGCATATCTCAGTCATTTCTTCCCCAAATTCAAAAATCTATAGCTTGTTGGAACCAGCTGGAAGTTCTCTACATGCTATCAAAATTTGAAGAGATTCTATTCAGCCACTGCAGAAAAGCTCGTCGAGGTGATCACTGGTCATTGTCTGCAACAGTCCTAAAAAATCGGGGGTAAAGGTTTACTTGCTAAATTGCTTTCTCTTAGCATAGTTAATCTTTTTACATCATTCCACTTGGAATAGTTAGCTTGCTAAGATAATTAGATACCCCTAAAAGGAATGTTTCCAACTCCTACTATGCTGGTCATACTGAGCAAAAGATCCAGCAGGTGTCAAGACAAAAGTAGAAGGTTTTCTTGAGATCTTCAATTCTAAAGTTATCTGTTTTGATTCAATCTTTACACGCATCATTTCCAAAGTACATAGGCTATTTTATGGTGTCATTGGAAAGCTAAGGAGGTCTACTTATCAACTCTAGTGCATCAAAGCACTGGTACAAAGCAGGATTTGGCAGTACCTACTCAATCTCTTGGAGTGTCCATCCATCTTTCCCAACATTGGTATCAGAGCAAACTAAGGTAAAATGGGAGATGGTTTTCCTTCATTTATTGATAAATTGGACAGGAACAACTATCAGGCATGGTCTCTAGGGATGAAGACATACCTACAAGGAAGGAGTCTCTATGGATACATCTCAGGAGATGAGGAATTGTCGTCATTCAAAACAAGAGGATTGCCAACAAAGGAAGAACATGAAAAGCTCAACACATGGTGTGCTAAGGATGCATTAGCAAGGTCTTATTTACTCAACGCC
>CM035432.1:93836017-93846017 GCA_020310875.1 Ceratopteris richardii
CTATGGGAGAAGAAGGCTCAAGATGATGATGCAGAACACTTTATTGAAAACTATATAGGCATGGGATACCTTGTTCTGAGGAAGATAAGCCAGCAGAACAGAACAATTTGATACAAAGAGAGAGAGAGACAGAGAGGATAGAAGTCGGTGTAGAGATATGGCGGTTAGACCACACTGGAGAGAGAGAGAGAGAGAGAGAGAGAGAGGGAAATAGAATCTTATCCAATGTATAACTAATAAGACATAAAGCAATTTGATATGTGCAAACCATCTAAAATAAGAGTTCTATTTTTGGATTGAAGACACTGAGAAAACCTAGAATCAAATTACAATTCATGGGTTGATAATACTTTGGTATATTCTTGGGAGATCATCCCTTTGAAGATTGGGAAAAAGCCCATAAGGAGTATGAATAAGATAAGGGAACATATTTAGAAGTATGGATTTTGAAGAAAAGGTTTTAGACCTTGAATACAAATGTGAAAATAAAGAGAAGATTGGTAGTTCATTGATGGAAATTTATCAAACACAAGAAAAATATGAAGTTGAACAAATTATAAAGGAGTTGTGCACATCAACATGTCATAAAGAATTAAGATAATGATACATATTAACGAATTCTCAGAGTTTGTTTAAAGCTGAGAATTCTACGACTGAACAAAATATAAGTGCAAATGGGTTTTATCTTTAGCGTTTTGTTTCCTACCCACATTTTAAGATAATGAGTCACACTTAATATTGTCATAGTCTGCCTGAAATAAAATAAAACTTGATAAATTAACATGTTGAATGATGAACATAGAAAGAGAATATGATGGTGCCTGAAATAAAATAAAACTTGATAAATTAACATGTTGAATGATGAACATAGAAAGAGAATATGATGGTGAAGTGATCTTTATTTATTAACTCTTTTTTTGGCCTCGTGGATTTTCTTTCTAGGTCCTCGCGGATTCTCACTAAGCTTTGATATGATTTGAAGTGAATTTGAATTAAAGAAGTGTGGCGTAAGGAGATTTATTTGAAGAAAACATTTTTGAAGATTGTGGACCCAAAGTGAAGTTAAGATCCTACCACAAAGAGTGAAGAGAAGTTGAAGGGTGTCTTCTAGCACTGTAGCCAAGAAGCATATTTTCTATTGAGCGATCTGCACTGTCGGAAAATTTTATGTATTATTCAGAGCCACTTGGTCACATCAGTTGTATATTCATTGTCATCATTGAGCATATATCATTTATTTGGCACTTCGAGTACTCATGATTTCTATTTTAGCATTGTATTTGTCATTCCACGCTCCCAACGCATATGCCCTACAACATCATTCCTCATGTCTGAGTGCGTTCCCTTTCTCTTCCGAGCTATAGGCCTACAACGATGTACTAGGGTGAGGCGCCCAGCGTGCAGATGTCCCTCGCTAGACGAGAGATGATGCACACCCAACGGGGTCTGATCCAACTCTGTGCCGCTCTCCCTTAGACCTCCTTCCCGAGAGTGCAAACCTTACCCAGTTGATATCCTTGTAGTTTGGACTTGTTGCTTGTTGTTGACTTGATAACCGGGTTGCCCACATACTCCTTTGAAGTGGTTGGAGTTGCAAATGGGCACACATAAGCCACATCTCTCATGGTGCTTGATGGAGAAGGTTCCCATTTTGCCTTTGCAATAACAAGCCCATACATGCCTACCAAGACCGATTTCTCGAGGTTCAAAAAAGAAATGTAGGACATAGCCTAGGAGGAGTGTGCTCCTCAAGAGCATGCATATTTCTTGTTAGATAATGGAAAATGACTCGGAGGAAGCTGGTCCAAAGTGGAGTGAAGGGTAAGCCATCTCACAACAAAGCAACATGGAGGAGTGTGATCGACCGAGCCGGGACGTACTTAGCCAGACACGCGGCGATGCATACAACTATCGAGCCGATGTGCTTTCTATCCGAGGGATTTCCAAATCCATATTAACATTTAGAAAAATAAAAACTTTTTGATTTCAAGATGATTAACTGTTATCTCTCTCAAATCTTTTTGATGCATTTGTTTGATTTGACTAATCTTTATTCGTAGTACCTGGAGGCAACAAACCTTTGAAGATTTGACCCTTAGTGTATGTGTGGAATCAACCCTATGTGAATTCCTACTATTATGAGTATACCTATTCTTATTACATTAAAATTCATCCTACCCTATTATTAACTTATGTGATTATTTACCTTAGAATATCATTTTAAAACAGTTACTTTATCATAAGTCCTTAGTTATAAGCATGTGTAAATTTGTGCTTATAAACCTTTGTTACTTCATGATTAACATATGTAATTATTAATTAGCTATTAAATAGTTATTAAAGATAACAATTAAATAACTATTAAATAACTATAATAAATAACTAAATCACTAACTAAATAATTATTAATGAATAAACATAATAGCTAATAGTTATTCAATTATAACATATACATTAAATAACTTAATAACTAATAGTTAGTTTATTAGTAAATAATTTTATATTAAAAGTATGTTTTTATGAATATGTTTTATTATTAAATTATATAATAAATAAGTAAAGATTAAAATGCTAGCTAAATTCTACATGTGCATAAGTGGAGTGAGGTGTGTTAATTAACTAGGTATGTGTACTTGTTACCCAGTGAATGCATGGGTGCAAGTGTGATGTGTGTTAGTTAAGTAAGTGCATGTGTTAGTCAAATAAGTGAGTGCATGCACGTTCGATTCCTGTGTGTATGGTGTGTGTATATATATATATATATATATATATATATATATATATATATATATATATATATATATATATATATATATATATATATATATATATATATGATTCCTATGTGTTTTTCCTAATGTTGCTACTTGCAAGTACGTACACCGAGAGAGAGAGAGAGGCACAGGAAAATCGTGCAGACTGAATGGTGGGAGGGAGAGAACCACATAGAGAGAGAGATATCTCGCATACGTAATGTACAGACCTTCGCCACTTCTTCTATATGGAAGCTTTACTGTGAACAGAGTTCTTTCCAGGACGATAATGAGGGGATGCGTGTTTACCACAGGGAACGTATCTCTACATTCGCTCCACTAGTGAAAGCTAGAAGATGAAAGCTTGTCCATGCGCTGGTTTTTTTTTTTTGCATCATGAAACACTTTTTTGAGAGATGTCTTATACCTGCTATGTCTAGTTCTATACATACAAAGGATATAGAATATTGTGTAACCTGAGAGTTTCAAGCTCGTTGCTCAATCATATGTTAGGGCTTTGTATTGTAGCTAAAAATCTATGATCCTAGTTGAGAATCTGTCCATTTCCGAGTTTATCGGCCACTTTGCTCTCTATTGGGGTTCTTTTTGGAAATCTCCATGCGATGATTCTTGCTTGTTGTGACTTCGAAGAGACAATGCATCCGTGTTAGCTTATATTAATACTATTAAAGCATACAAACTTCCATTCAAGCATAAGGATACCCTTAGTCTTTTTATTTTTGTGACTCGATACCACTTATTAGGCTGTAATGTTAGTTTTTCTCGTGAACATATACTTCTTATTGTGCTATAATGTTTGGCCAGTTTGGATTCCTACTTAACACACATATAATTGTAGTATGTGGTTTACTATGTTTAGCTTGTCTGAGTTCTCATGATAAGTATGAATGTGTGCAGTATTCTCCTTGCAGAAACGGTGGAAGCTATGGAAAAGAGCTGTGAGCGAAAGATAGCCATAGCAGTGGACCTCAGTGATGACAGTGCATATGTTGTTAGATGGGATGTTGAAAACTATCTCGATCTAGTGACTTTGTGATATTGCTTCACGTGTAGCCACCAATGCCCTGTATGGTGCTGATTGGGATGCGGAAGTGAAGAGATATGTGTAGGCAATGTTGTCTATGCATCACAAAGATAGAGAGATGCATGCATGGTTGTTGCTAGTGGCAATGGCATATCGGGTGCGAGAGAGAGAGAGAGAGAGAGAGAGACCCACTGATGAGCGCTATAGCAGATCCTTCCAAGGGTGAGATTGTGCACACCACTCCAATGGCACACGAGGAAGAGACGTAGAGAGAGAGAGAGAAAGAAACAGAGAGAGAGATAGAGAGAGAAAGAGAGGGAGAGAGGTAGAGAGATAAATGAATAATGTATATGTTTGTTTGAGTTTATGTATGTTTACATGTGTATAAGTATGTGTGTGTATGTTGAAGAGTATCTATGCATGAATATACATTGATATGAATGTGAATGTGTAGGTGAATGCATGTAAGTGAATGTGCATAGTATGCATGTATGCATGAGTGAATATGTATGTATGTATGTATGTATGTGCATGCATGTATCATGTGTGTGAGAGTGTGCATGCATGAGAGAAAGTGCATGAGCATGTATGAATATATGCATGCATGTATGATAATGTGTATGAGTGCATGTGTATGTGAGATGAGTGCATGTGCATGAGTGCATGTGCATGTGAGCATAAGAATGCATGCATGAATGTGATAAAGTGATGCACATGTATGTAAGAAATTAGAAACATGAGCATGATATATATGTGGTGAACTAACACATATATAAGTATATATGCATATATGAGTATGTATGCAAGTATGGTTATGTAAGCATGCAATAGATGTATGCATTTAAGTGCATATAAGTGCTTTAATGTATGCATGAGCATATGCACGAGTATTAAGAATGTAGATTCATGTGTTCATGTATATGCATATAGGAAGCTATGAGTATGTGCATGAATGTATGTGCATGAATGCATCTAAGTGTTAGTATGCATGAACATATGTGTTTGCATGTGCATTTGCATAATAATGTTTGTTACTCTATGCATATGAAGGTGTGTGTATCAGCATAAGTGAGAATGAGAGTATAAAGAGTATGAGACTGATGAGGTATACATGTTAGAATGATGCATGATGTAGAATGATTATGTTAGGGTGTATGAGCATGCAAGAGAATGTATGAGCATGATTGCATGTAAATACATGTATGTATGAATGCATGTTTATATACATGTGCATGAGTGTAAGTGGGAAAATACATAGTTGAGGCATGCATAAGTAGATGCATTTGTACATAAGTGATGCATTAGTATGGATATGCATCCCTATGTGCTTAAGTATATGCATGTGTGTATGCATATAGGTATTTATACATATAAGATAAATGTAAGTTAACATGTATGCATATGAATGCATCTAAATGTGTAATGCAAGTGCATGTGTGCATGCATATGAGTTAGGTGCATATGGACAACAAATACATATGAAAGTAAGTATAATTGTGGTACATAAATGTACGATAATCATGAATGAAGTGCATAAGCATAATGAACGTATGAAAATGAATGGGTGTTTTATATTGATAAAGAAATACCTATGTTTTTTTCCTAATGTTGCTACTTGCAGACCATTTGAAGAAGAACTGACGAGCAGTGATGACTTGACAAAACTTACAAGCTTGGAGCTACATTTTTGCTGCTTATCTTAGTTTCATTTAATCACATTTTGAAACATAAAATCTTGAATTATGCTTTTTTATAAGGATTTGTTTAGGAGTATCTTCAAAGTATCTATATTAGAACTTTTTCTCAAAGTTCTTGTATAGGATTACTTTAGTTCTTAGATCTTAGTATTATCACTATACAGTTCAATTATCAATCAAAACGTTATATTGCACTTTATTTCTCATGTCTGCAGATAATGCATCTTCAAGTAAATCTTCTAGTGAACATAACATGCATTCCTCTTTTATTTTAGATACTCTTACCTGCTCCTATTGAGAATACGACTACTCCATTCAACGAGAATGAGTCTAGTGAAGAATTAGAAGTAGAAGAAGTAGTTAAAGACCAAATTGCTACTGAATCATTACATTCTCCATTATATGCTTACTGTTTATCTAAATTCTTAGACTTTTATTCAATTGTTTCACCAGATCCTGAGGAAAGTGAGATTCTGTTTCCACCATCTCCCAAAAGAAATATTCAATCTAAACAAACTGAAAATGAAGTGACTGAAATTATCAAAGATAGGATAACTAAAGAAGATTTAACCTTGAGAGGATATCAAGAGGCTGTTTCTAGGTATAGAGCTTCACTTCCTTACAGACCTTAGATTATAGGCTAAACATAAATAGAGTACTAAACTATAGCTAATAACTCTTCATACACTAAAAAAACATCCTAGTCCCTAAAGTCTAGAATGAAACACCCAGCGTGTAGTCACTGAAAGAGGCTAATGTGAGTCAGTTCTCATGAGCAACTGCCTTCTTTCACACCCCTCGATAAATTTGGTGAACCGGACATGAAACGTGATGCTAGTCTGCTTAGGTTTTTTTTATTGTGTTTTCAGTTTTATTTAAACCAATTAACCTTTATTTTCTTCTTGTATGCAAGTAAGTGGAGGAAGAAGTTACAAAGACAAGTGAAGATCCTGTTGTTACCTACTCTTTTCCCCTCGTTGTTCAGGGTTGTTCTCTAGGGAATTGAGTGCCTCCATGCGAAGAAGGGTATTCAAAATGGAGGAGCCTCCTCTCATCATTCCCCCCTCATCAACATACAAGAAGACCATTAATACAGGATCACTTTTTAGTTTGTATTCAGGATTGATTAATAATAAAAGTTTGTTAAGAATTATCATAGTGCACATTAGTACCTTCTCCATCAAGCCATTAAAGGTAAGCTGTTTATTCAAGCTCCTTTATTTTAGTACAATTACATCATAGGAAAAGAACAATTGTTTTCATTGCATTATAAATTAGTCACATTACACTTATATTTGTAAGGCATTGAAACATCATTGCATTAAGAAGGATTAGTTTTGTTTAGTATTGTAAGCATCTACCTATTAGATCATAGGATTGATTATTTGAAAAAAGAAGATAGTTTTATAAAGTATTTGAAAAGATTTACTTTATTGCATGAAAAAAGTTTTATTGTAAATAGAAAGATTTCGGTTTTTTAAGTTGACACTTACTTTACTGCACAAAAAGAGTTTTATTTTAATAGAAAGGCTTAGGTTTTTTATTTAAGTAGTTGTTATTCTTTCTTTCCTATTCCATTAAAATCCAAAATTAAGTTAAGAAAATTTATTTAAGTAATTGGTAGTATTTCTTGTTTTTCCTTCTACATTGAAATTCAAAACATTCAAATTAAGATAACATATTTAAAACTTATAAAAACTATCTCAACATAAAATTTAGAGTAACCTTTGGAATTAAGAATTCAAAGGTTTGAAACCTACACTAAGTTTTGAAATTAAAAACTCACAAATTAAAAAAGACAACAAATTATAAAACCAAAAATATCAAGTTTAGAGATATTATATATAAGCTTAGGTTAATGTAAACAAGTTGAAAATATTTTGATAAAAGAAAACATTAATAATAAAGCCTAGGATTTGGTAAAGTCAATATTCTGGGCTTTATCATCTAGGGATAGATTTAGACAGTTTAGAGAGAGATTAGAGCCTGCCATTAGAGACTTATTACTCCATTCTAAGTGCTATCAAGAATGCAAGATGGAGGAAATGTTTGAGAACATGATGATAGAGACTTTGCATATTTGCACCAACTCTTTGTAGGTCTAGTATAACCAGATTCAAAACGTGAGTAATGGGAATTAAGCAAAATACAAATATGAAAACTATAAATCAAAATGAAAGTAAGGAATCTTACACAAATGAATTGCAAGAGCAAATTCCAAAGAGTGTTGAATGGCATCCAATTTGACAATATATTTACGGTGATTATCCTTGAAAGTCAATTCCTATGCGGACCAATCCTGTATGACTTTAGCCTGTTTTAACCAGGGTCGTCCGAAAAGAAGATTATAGTCGAGACTAGACTCCGGTAGTTCTAAGACTACAAAAGTCATCTTAAACGTTGTACCCTGCAAAGTTATTGGAACATTCCTTACGAGTCCCACTGGATGGACTCGAGATTGATCTGCCATTCTGACGAAAAATTGAACAGGCTCGATTTGCATCCATCCCAACTTCTTACAAAGCGTTGGAGTAGCGATGTTTACACCAGACCCACCATCAATTAGTACTTGAGTAATCTTATGATTTTTGTACCATACCGTAATTAAGGGGACCAAATGATCCACCGTAGAATCAGCTTTCGGTTGTACCGTTACCGTCGCTGGAATGCAGGAAGACCCAAGACTGAGCTGTTGCTGCAATTGTTGTCGAACTCCCGGCACTAATGCAAGTAATTGTCCAAGAGGGAGAGTAATGGATGCCTTAGATGAAATTTCCCATGCATGATCTGCTTGAATTGTACTTTTCACCGATTCTGAAGATGATGCGCCTCTTACTAGGGTAGAATCTTGTTCCTGCGATCCTGCCTTTGGCAACAGAACTTGGGTCACCGAAATTGGATCCCGGAATACTGTAGGCTCTTTGGTGGTCCATTGGCTAGCCTTGTTATACATTCTCTATTGTTCATGGATGCCTGGTTCAAACACTTCTGCTGTTGGTTGTAACTGCTTACCAGATCTTGTTTGAATCACTACTGCTTAAGATTCCACTGGTGAGATATAGACCATGTTGGTCATCGGGTTCTGACGCTCTTTCTTCCTTTGATCATATTCGGCTGCATCTTTACAGAATCTTCGGATGTGACCCAACTCACCACAAAAATGATAGCGAGGGGGTGGCAAAGAAGTACCTTCCTGTGATGTTCTCGTCTGCCAGCGATTTGTATTGTAATTTGTATTGTAATTTGTATTGTAATTTGTATTCCGCTGTCCTCGATAATTTTTGTATCCTTGCGGCTGATTATTTCTCATCTGAGGTGGAATATAATGGGTGGCCTGCTGCCCTGGTTCTTGTATTATGTCATTTAGAGTTGTTGGTCCCTGCACTTTGGTGTTATACGCATAATTTTCGGTGGAATGTCCGGTGGTATTGCAGATAGCGCAATACATCTGATTAAGGGCACAGGTGGCACTGGTATGCCCTCGATTCTTGCACTTGGTGCAGTACATCTGTCTAGCCGGATCCTCTGCAATATTTTTACTGGCTTTCAACCACTCTAGGTCTTCGGTAAAGCCTCCAACCTTATGCTCGAGCTGCAAGGCCATTGCAATAATCGCATCTAGTGTCATAGCTCCCACACAACGGATGATCATAATCTGTTTGAGCTGCGGAGTCAAACCATTAATAAACCACTGAGTGATGACATCATCCGGCAGGTTGGCATGGGCCGGCGGTAGTTGTCTCAAATGAGTTCTAAACAGGGTGGCATATTCCTCAATAGTCTGGTGCAGCTTCTGTCTATTGTTCTACAAGTAATCGAAAATTTCGACAGGGTTCTTCTTCAGCCGGAATCTCTATAAAAACGCATCCCTCACCGCTTCATAGGTAACAAAATGATTGAAATCATACTTTGTGAGCCACCTCGCTGCTTCATTAACTAATGTTGATTGGAAAACGATGGCCTTGTATGCCGGATTAGGTGGATGGTTTAGCACTGCATAACTTATTTCAAAGATGCATACATGAGCATCAGGATCATCACCTGGAAATCCACCGAACTTGGTATAAGTTACTCGTGTTGCAACCGGTCGAGGTGGGAGTGGCTGTAGCTGCTGCTGCTGTTGCTGTTGTTGTTGTTGTTTTTGTTGTTGTTGTTGTTGTTGTTGGTGTTGCTATCCACTCATGGTGCTAGTGGTGGTACTGTTACTATCTCCTGAGTTCTGAGGTGGTGTTTCTTCTTCTTCGGAATCTGTATGGTCAGACTGCTCACCTTCCGGTTCAAAAATAGCGCTCAACCTCTTACGAATTTCTAATTCAAATAGCCAATCCTCTTCTATGGTACCAAACGTAGGCAAGCTTACCCCGAATAGTCGTGTCCGGAATCAAGATTCACCAGGAAATATCACACTGTCACCGGAAACATCTAAATTCTCTGCAACTGGGACCAAATTGCCATCGGATTAATCACAGTACCTTAATGTTTAAATCTCTGTTAATACAAATTAA
>CM035432.1:93853517-93858517 GCA_020310875.1 Ceratopteris richardii
TGGATGCTCTGCAACATTTTTACTGGATTTCAACCACTCCAGGTCTTTGGTAAAGCCTCCAACCTTATGCTCGAGCTGCAAGGCCATTGCAATAACTACATCTAGTGTCATAGCTCCCACACAACGGATGATCATAATCTATCTGAGCTGCGGAGTCAAACCATTAATAAACCACTAAGTGATGACATCATCCGGTAGGTTGGCATGGGCCGGTGGTAGTTGTCTCAAATGAGTTCTAAACAGGGTGGCATATTCCTGCAAAGTCTGGTGCAGCTTCTGTCTACTGTTCTGCAAGTAATCAAAAATTCGACAGGGTTCTTCTTCAGCCAGAATCTCTGTAAAAACGCATCCCTTACCTCTTCATAGGTAACAAAATGATTGAAATCATACTCTGTGAGCCACTTCGCTGCTTCATTAAGTAATGTTGATTGGAAAATGATGGCCTTGTATGCTGGATCAGGTGGATGGTTTAGCACTGCATAACTTATTTCAAAGGTGCGTACATGAGCATCAGGATCATCACCTGGAAATCCACCAAACTTGGTGTATGTTACTCATGTTGGAACCGGTCGAGGTGGGAGTGGCTGTCGCTACTGTTGTTGTTGTTGTTGTTGTTGTTGTTGTTGTTGTTGTTGTTGTTGTTGTTGTTGTTGGTGTTGTTGTCCACTCATGGTGCTAGTGGTGGTATTGTTACTATCTCCTGAGCTCTGAGGTGGTGTTTCTTGTTCTTCAGAATCTGTATGGTCACACTGCTCACCTTTCGGTTCAAAAATAGCGCTCAACCTCTTACGAATTTCTAATTCGAATAGCCTATCCTCTTCTCTGGTATCAAACGTAGGCAAGCTTACCTCGAACAGTGGTGTCCGGAATGAAGATTCACCAGGAAATATCACATTGTCACTGGAAACTTGTAAATTCTCTGCAACTGGGACCGAACTGCCATCGGAATTAGTGGAACTTTCCCCAACCCAGAGTATTCTTTCACCTTCAATGACCTCTCTGGGAAAGACACCTCTATCCTCAGACGGGTTCGAATCCTGACCAGACGGTGTCGGATCAACTACACACTACGTCCTTGTAGACTCCGAAGTTACTGTATCTTCTGCAGACTGTACCGAAATTACACCGGAATCTACTGGAATTGCAGTATGGTCCAGCGGAATGCTACCGGAATCACTACTAACATGCTTCGCTTCTTCCACGATCGGACCTAACCAATCTGTGCTTCTTCCTCCTGAGGGTGTTGTTAAGGGCACAATTTTGTACTAAGGTTCATTTGGAGGGTTGGGAGAAGGTTGAGTGTGAAGAGCCTTTAAGGCCACCTTTTTGTATAAAATGGCACTTGGTTAATGAACTAAAGTCTCTCTCTCTCTGGTATTTTGTCTCCATTCATGGCCTTCGACGTCTTCTTATTTCTTGTATTTCTGACGATTCTTGAAATGTGTGCCCTAAGAGTGCGCGTTATGTCTGGGTTTTTCTGATGTTTGTAGCTATGGCTACATCGACGAGTTCTTCTTTCTCTCTCTCTCTCTCTCTCTCTCTCTCTCTCTCTCTCTCTCTCTCTCTCTCTCTCTCTCTCTCTCTCTCTCTCTCTCTCTCTCTCGTTTACAGAGAAGCGCAAGTCTTGCTATAACACTTTGGCGATCCTCCGTGGCGATCCCAGATCTCTAGGTTCAATGTTCGCTGATATATTTGTGTCGCACTTTGCTACTGCAGTTGATGGAGGGCATTTGTTGCTCTTTTGACCATCATTGCCGCAGTCGTGCGATGCTTGCGCAAGTCGTGCGATGCTTGAGCAAAAGCGAGGATGGCGGTTGCTTGCAATTCGTGTATTTCAATTTGCAGGAGATGTTGTATCATGTCGTGCAGCAATTCTTCCCCGCCCTCTTCTCCTGCCATTCTCCCGTCTCGCGTTCTCTCGCAGCTATATTGTCGATGTCCAACTCAATCGGCCTTCTGTGTGGTTACTCAGATTTCCGATTGCCCAATTTTCTTCTCTGCAATTGAAGTGGGTTCTGGTGTGAAAAGGGAGAAGCATATGCTCTTGCAATCATAACGCCACCTCCTTCAGAAGATTTGCGCTATTTGAAGTCGTCTGCTCTCCATACATGGCTGCTTGGTTACGAGTTTCCTGAGACGATAATGATGTTTTTGCCTCTACAAATTCATGTACTCTACAGCCACAAGAAGGCGACTCTGTTGGAAGAACTTCAGAAATCTTCCAAAAACCAAACTGGTCTGGATGTAATATGTAAAGGCTCGAGATAATGACGGGAGGGCAACGATGCAGTCTATTTTAGAGGAAATAGCAGCAGGGAGTAAACCTTCTTCTCTCACAGTTGGGTGGCTTTCAAAAGAAGCACCAGAAGGGGCCCAAGTTCTGGACCTTCTTGCAGTAATGGGGAGACCGTGACGAGTCACAAAGCTGTTTCCGTGGCCATATCGTACGAAAACTCTCTCTCACCACTGTAGACTTGTCCTTGTGCGGAAAAAGTAAAAGTCAGCTATGCTCCTCATCACACATGGATGTATCACAGCTCCTGACAGACGCAAATGAAACCCACACACACGCGTGTCCAAAGAGGGAGGCAGCGCTGATCCTGGTGACCCAGCCTTCAAAAAGTCTGAACTCCTTGCGGTGTAGGGTTCGTTTGGTTACTAAGCCAAGGGTCTCATAAGCTTTCAATAATGTATGAAAGATCTGCTCCTCAGCCTCCACCTATGGAATGTTTCAGAGGTTACCCATTTTGCCTGCTTCTTCTTCTCTTGATTCCTCAGCTTGCATTCTGTGGGGATATTGTTCACGACGACGAGGATGCGCCCAAACGTCCTGGCTATAATAACAAGTTTGTGCTGGTCAAAGTTCAGAGCTAGATTAATGGGATTAAAGAAAATGAAGTTATGGGAGTAAGTGCACGTTTTGAAAAGCCTATGGAGGCACATGCCTGAGAAGCTACAATATATGAGCTAGAAACTTCAATCCCAGCCACATGCTGCAATGCAACTTCCAATCAGTTTGAAGGTCGTGCTGCTTTAGTGAGAAGAGGTGACTGCACATTTACAACCAAAGCGAGAGTTGCACAGGCAGCAGGTGCAAGCGCTTTGATCGTCATGAATACAAAAGAAGAATTATACAAGATGGTGTGCGATAAAGATGATCGTGAAACTTTTCTGGACATAAAGATTCCTGCTGTTTTGCTGCCTAAGGCAGTTGGTGAACATCTGGAAGAGGTATTGAAGTCGAAGAAGCAAGTAAGAATTCAATTTTATTCTCCTCCAAGACCAGTAGTGGATGCAGCTGAGTTTGTTCTTTGGATCATGTCAGTGGGCACTATAATCTGTGCTGCTGTTTGGTCAGCATCATGTTTCGGTGAGTACACAGATGATCATCATAAGGTGGTTGAGGAGGATTATGGATGCTTATTGTGGTGGGCATGATGAAGATAACTCAGGCATTCTTAACATTAATGTGGCGTCAGCAGTCCTTTTTGTGCTTTTTGCTTCAGCATTTTTGTTCGTTATCTATAGATTGATGTCCACATGGTTTCTGCTACTGCTTGTGATCTTATTCTCTATAGGTGAATCTGAGGGTTTGCAAGTATTGTTCATAAGGGTAAACCATAATTATGTATGCACATGTAGCTTTGGATTGACAGGTTGCTCTTACATTGATTATGTACATGGAGTTGGACTATTTTATTCCAAGAACGGTGCTACACTTTGGCATTAGAAAATGTACATGGAGATTGTATATGGGTTGGGTTCTTATTTTGACTTTGTTTGGATATGTTTTGGCCTTGATGTGACGGCTTGACTTGATGTATTTGATCTTGGTGGGTGTGATGGAACCGGTGTCCTCGGGCATGAGTGATGTGGAGGCTCGCAGATTGAAACACTCTTCAAGATTAGGTGTGTCCCTTTGGTTGTATGACATGTTGTTTAAAGGTTCCCAGCCTTTAAATGGTTTCCATGTAATTTTCATCTTGTTGAGGGGGTATCACTTATCAAGGGATGTGGTAGTTCAAGTCCATCGTGCGTGCCAGTGTTAAGGGCACAATTTTGTACTAAGGTTCATTTGGAGGGTTGGGAGAAGGTTGAGTGTGAAGAGCCTTTAAGGCCACCTTTTTGTATAAAATGGCACTTGGTTAATGAACTAAACTCTCTCTCTTTGGTATTTCGTCGCCATTCATGGCCTTCGACGTCTTCTTATTTCTTGTATTTCTAACGATTCTTGAAATGTGTGCCCTAAGAGTGTGTGTTATGTCTGTGTTTTGCTGATGTTTGTAGCTATGGCGACATCGATGAGTTCTTCTTTCTCTCTCTCTCTCGTTTACAGAGAGGCGCAAGTCTCGATGTAACAGTGTCCTTAACAAATTCGGTACCGCCCAAGGCTGTCGGTCTCGCCTATACTTCGGATACGACTCGCCGGATCGATTAACCGGCATATATCACCTTTGCAACACTTACGTACTACTCTACCTTACTCTTGATTCACAATCTATGGTCACCTTCCCACAATCACTTTGTAACACTATATTGCCACGTTCCCACAATCACTTTGCAACACTTTGTTGCCACCTTCTCACAGACAGCGCCAGTGTTAAACGTGCGTTGCCATCAGAGACGCATTTAAGCTCTTTTCGGTTCTTAAGAGTGGAAGGGGTCTGAATAAACAGAGGCCCTATACTTGATTTTACCAATTAATCACTCACACCACAGTACCTTAATGTTTAAATCTCTGTTAACATGAATTAATCTCCAGACTCTGGTTCGTTCTCTCACCGTATTACTATCTGTAGTCGGACTATTGCTAGTTCTTCCACAACCTTATCGATTATGCTCTGGTTGATACGTTCTCATCACACAGCGCATAAGCTATTCATTACCATAATACAGACTCACAAATCTTACTTACTGGAACAGCATGAAACACAATTGAAGATAATCAAACAAAAGCGAAATAACACAGTACTACTCAGAATTCTCCAACAAAACACAAC
>CM035432.1:93868517-93906017 GCA_020310875.1 Ceratopteris richardii
TTAGGTCTAGGTCTTTCCGACTAGGGTTTTAGGGTTTTTACACATGCATAACATATATACACACATGCACATACACATGTAATGCATATATACATGTATATACACAAGCATACATAAATATACATATTTTAGTTCTAGATCTTTAATATTAGAGTTTTAGGATTTAGGCATACATATAATTCAATTAAATTTATATAAAGAGAAAATATAGAAAAAATTAAGAAAAAATCTGAATATGTAAATAAATAAATAAATATATATATATATATATAATAGGATACTTATATAGATAATTAAATATGAAAAGAACTAGTGTTTTAAATAAATTAATTAAATATATATAATTAGATATATAAAAATAGGATTAATTAAGAAGAAAATCTGATTTTATAAATAAATAAATATATAACTTATGATAATCATATAGATAAATAAATATGGAAAGAGGTAGTGTTTTAAAAAATTAAAATAATTATATATAATTAAATATATAAAAATAGGATTTTAATTATATAAGAAATAGGCATATATATAATACATATATGTAATACCTATATATAATACATATAACACATATACGCATATATAGGTCTTTAGGATTAGTTCTTTAGGATTAGGGTTTTAGGATTAGGGATTTAGGTTTTTTTAGGTCTTTAAGTATTTAGGTTTTAGTATTTCAGGTTTAAGTCTTTAGGAGTATGACTTTTAGGTTTAATAAAAAAAATCAAATGTTCTAAAATGTCCATATTCTGTCAGATGGCTAGTTTGGATCCGGAGGCAAGAATGGCATGTCCTTGCACTTAGTGCAAGTATCAAATTTATCAAAAATGATGGATTTGTACTGCACATATTAGAGAGTACGGATCCTTTGATAAAAGTCGATTAGGAAACCTATGCTACCATTTGCATGGTCCCCCAGGTGAGCAGATGGACCCAAACGACATTGCATTGGTAACCGCGTGTATCCGAAAGAAAGAAAGCAAAGCACAAAGGGAGGAGTTAGAAGAGTGAGGTCATATGCGAGAGTTGTGGGCAATTACTAAGCCCAACGAAACAATATCATTACCAAGAGCTCCTTGGCTGCTTCGCAGGATGGAAGAGCAACAAGTGAAGAAAATAATTTGAGAGTTTTGTACGCCTACTGGATGCATAAGATGCCCAAAGACTGCTTTCACACGAAACGATGATCTTGGAGGGCTCAAGTCTGATGATTGGCACAAGTTTTTATAGTTTTTTCTCTCTGTAGCTTTAAAAGATTGTCTTTCAAAGGATGTACGAAGAACCATTTATAAAATTAGTTCTTTAGTATGGTGGATCTCTTCTAAAGGGATAAATAGAGATAGCATAGAGAGTGTGAAACTCAATGCTATCAAGGTTGTTTGTATGGTAGAGAAATACTTTCCCACAGGTATTCTCACTATTCAGCTTCATTTACTGGTTCATGTGGTAGATGAAGTTGCAATAGCAGGAACTGTCCATAGTCGATGGATGTTCTTCTTAGAGCACTGTCGGAAGGATTTCCTCACTTGAGTTATCATATGGAAAAATAAGAAAGTTTTGATTCAAAGCTTATTAGTTGATATCTCTCTCACATAATTTTTAATGTATTGGTTTAAAATGACTAACCTTTTCTCTGGGTACCTGCAGGAAAAAGAAGAAAATATTTTCAGAACGAAGGGATAATTGATCCATATTTTAACTCTCCATTTTATATCTACTATATGTTTATGAGATCATGTATGCATTTGTGTTTATATGTATGCATTGGCCTAAGATTCTATACATGTTAATGTACCTATGATTTTTTATTCACTTTTGGTTTAGTTATTTGTGCATAAGAACATATCTTAACTTGAGTGTTCATAAGTGAATATGTCTATTTACTTCGTGTGAATGTAGGAAACGCTATGGATAAGTATGTTACCTTATGTGGTTATTCTAAAAATGATTTAGTTTAAGTAAATGAATTTGTATTACCTATGTGTCTAAACCATGTTTATCATGATATTTATTTAATCTAAATCATAATATAATTGAAACCTTATAATTATAACTATCAATATATTTAAAACATAAACCTAACTATATATGTGTCAAAAATAAGTACTAATTAATTTAATTAGTAATTGACTTAACTAATATATATTAGTGTGAGTATAAAAACAAAAATTAATATATCATTTTTTTATGATAGTTATTTTAAATAATAAGTACTAGTTGATTTAATTAATATATAATATATCTAATATGTTATATATTAGTTAATGTAGGTTATTCATATCATTAGGGGAAAAAATGAACCCTGCATGTGCCTTGTAAGGATTCCTATTTTTAAGGGATTAACCCTAATCTTGTTCTTTCTTGAGGGAACAAAGTGCATTTAATAGAGCACTTTTTAGTAGGCAAGAATAGGCTTTTTTTTAGGCCCACGTAGGGTCATCTCTCTCTTCTGTAAAAGAAAGAGAGAGAGATTCCACTTTACACATCATCAAATCGGTCCATCTTTGTGAATAAAAAAATGACTTTTTTTTGAAAAGTCACACAGTTAGTTATTGCTTACTAAAAAGGGCCCATTTCTTAATATACATGTCAGAAGTTACTTTTTTTAATGGATTTTTTAATAAAATCTCAAAATAGTTCTTTTTTCAAAGTGCTCCAAAAGTAAAGTGCCACATCATCAAACTCGTAACTTTCCCTACCTCAAAAAATGAGTTTTTCAAATTTTTATCATTTTCACTCACATAGAATGGAAAAACTCACCCTGACCCATACACATATCAAAAAAGTAATTTTCTCTCTCTTATCTCTTGAATTCTAGCAGCCATGGAGTACTCGAACAATTTCCTCCAAGGAGAAGATGTAACAATAATAGAATCACTCACAGAGAAATTTTTCTCCCATGAGATGACAATATTCATGTCCAAGTAGGTGGTTCATTCTTTCTTTGTGATCCAAGATGTACTATTCATTTTACTTTCCAGTATTCATCTACTATTTTTCAGGAGGAAAAGCACACAATACCATCATTGGAAGCTCTTTCATGTGGAGTGGGAGGACACAGACACCATATTCTTCTAATGAGGTATATATTTTTCTTGATTCTCATACTTTCAAAAGAATTAAACCAATATTTCCTTTGCATAGGTGATTCATCTAAGAAATAAGTGCTTCATCAACACCAAAGAAGCACTTTAAATTGTTAGTAGTTTCTCTTACTTCTCGTTCTTTTCAAAAGAATGACACCAATATTACACAGTATGGATAGGAAAATGTGTGTGGAAGCATTTCTCCATGATTATAGAATTTATTCATTAGGAACATGAATTATAAAGAGGACATGATTGATATTTCCACATAGTACTTACACATAAAAGAAAATATGCCTAGGTATGTTTAGCATGTGTTGATATATTTAGGTAGTGATGTGTGTGAACACACTAGGACCGTCGGGGTACTTTTTTCCCTCTTTAGGAGGGTTTTTTCCCCCGGCTTGTATATATGCCTATTGCCCTAATGGGATACTTATCTTTGTACATTCTCTAGTAATACAGTCAGTATTGTGTGTTGTGCTCCAAGCTTTTTCTTCTTCCTTGTGTTGTTCACGTGCTTCCGCAGACGTCTAACTCCAACAATTGGTATCAGAGCAGGTTGTTGCTTCATCTAGGGCACCATCGACACTCCTCCGTTTGCAATCTCAGAATCGCACGAATTTTTGTGAGCATACTCAGCGTGTTTTCGAGATCAAAACTGCTTCGCTTTGTGGTGCTGAAATCACGATCTGAGCTCGTTTCAGCCTCCGAACGCACTATCATAGTGCTTGTGCAGGCTATTTCATCTTTTTGTGCCAAAGGTATATACAAGTTTCTGTTTGTCAGTTTAAGCGTCTAGAAGTCTGCTACAGGTCTAGCAGAACTCGTCTGGGCAGTTCTGTTCAACTTTTTGAGATACAGTCAATTTTTTGCATCAAGGTATTTTAGTCACCGGCCATGGCTGAAAGTAGTGATGTATTCCGTATGTTGGCTGTTGAGGATAAGTTGGATGGTACCAACTACCCATTATGGGCTTATATGATGCGACATGTTTTGGTTGCAAAAGGATTGTGGAACATTGTGCAGGGTGTTGAAAGACGTCCTGTTACACCTGTAACAACAGGTACTACAAATAGAGGTGCTAGAGCTGATAAAGATGGTGTCGAAGATGATATTGTGCAGATTCCTGTTCGTGCTACTATTTCTGTTGCACCTACTGCAGAGCACATTCGTTGGGATGGCAAAGATGCCCAAGCACATGCATTGATAGCTTTGTTTGTCAAACGTGCCATAATTCCTCATATTTGCTCTTGCAAAATAGCTAGAGATGCTTGGGATACACTTACCACATTGTACCAAGCTAGGAATGAGCCTCGTGTTGCTTACCTTCGAAAACAGTTGGAGAGTGAGCACATGAATGAAGGTGATTCTATGGACAGTTTCCTAACGAAGATCAAAGATTTGAAGGAACAGTTGATTTCTGATGATGAGGTTATACCAGATAGCTCACTTATGCAGACCGTTCTGAATGGTCTTCCTGATTCATATCAGAGTTTTGCTTCTACTCTTCGGTTGATGATGAAAGGCAATCCGAATGCCTTATCATTTGAGGAGTTAGTCTCTATTCTATTGCAGGAAGATTAGTCCAGGCAGAACAGGTCCATTATGCGTGTTGCAGATCAAGCTTTCTTGGCTAGTCAGAAGGGCAAAGGAAAATGGAGCTCTTCTACTAGTAAGCAAAAATCTGCAAATGCTGCACATTCAAAGAACCAGGATAGAGATGAGAAGAAATCAGAAAAGCAGAAATTGTTTTGCAAGTACTGTAAAGGGAATAATCATATCATAAAGAATTGTCCAAAACTGGCTGCAAAAGAGGCAAAGAAAAAGGAGGCTGGAATGGTTGTTGCAGAAGCCTCTACACCAAAAACAGAGTCTGCTAATCTTGTGCAGGAAGAAGAATGGGCGTTTACTACTGTTTGCAATTTTGACCCATCTTCTCATGAGCAGTGCATGTTTGCAGTGGACTCAGATGTTTGGTACTTTGACAGTGGGGCGACCAAACATATTACCTCGTAGCGTAGTCTCTTCTCTTCACTCGAGCTTGCCCCTACAGGGAATATTGTCACATGCGCCAACAACTCTTCTTATCCTGTTATGGGAGTTGGTAAGATCATTCTCACTACTGCTGATGGTAGTTCTTTCACCTTGTCAGATGCTTTATTTGTGCCAGGGATCAAGAAGAATCTGTTATCAGTTTCTGCATTAGCCAAGATTGGCTTGGTTGTGAAATTTATTAATGACTGTTGGAAGCAGTCAGAGGCACAGACGCCACGGAAGCATGTGAAGACGAAGCAGGGAGCCAGGCGGATCAATTTTTTAAACAAATACATTTCTTATTAATTCTCCAAACATTCAACAGTGATTGTTATCACTAATTGTAACATATGTATCATAAGAAAACCCCATTTTGTAATCCATAGCTCCATTTTGTGCAAGCCGAGGAGTCCTCGAGCTTGAGGAGCTTAGGTAGAATACTCGTACCAAATTTCGTTATTTTTAGACATCGTTTACCCTTCCAAATAGCCTCTAGGACCTAATTTTTAACTAGGCCGGTCACTAGATGTGAAACCGGTCAAAACTAGTCTAGAAACTATAAAAAGAGCTAGAGAGCTCATTTTTGAGGTTGGTTCATTTTGGTTAGTGTGAGCATAGAGCTAGTTTGAGCTTGTAAGAGCATTCTTGAGTAATAGAGTTAATTTCCCACCTTCCATTGCGTCTTGCTTGTCTCTTCATTGTGTGTGTGTATGTGTGTGTGCATCTCTGTGCTTCTCACCTTCACTCTCACATCATCTCACGTTCACGATCTTCATATCACTCCTACCTCTCCCACGGATTGACATTAAGGAGGTGAAGCTTCTTAACGTGGTACTTACCATTGTGCTAGAGCAACACCAATGACAGATGTACAGTTCATGATCTGTCAAATGGCGATGTTATTATTGCTTCTGGCATTTTATGTCGTGGGCTGTATAAGCTCATAGACTATGAAAGATCTATGAATGATTCGGCATGTGCAGTTCATGATTCTCAGGCTATGTTAGATGCAAAGCTTTGGCATGCACGCTTTGGTCATCTGAATTTTGCTAGTTTGCTACGCCTGTAGAAATCTGATATGGTGTCTTCTTTGCCCAAGCTTGAGGCACCTGGAAAACATGTATGTGAAGGCTGTATTTTGGGAAAAATGCAGCGTTCCTCCTTTCCAAAAGATGGCTCAGTTCGGGCTATGCAGAAATTGCAGCTTGTACATAGTGATGTCTGTGGTCCTATGCAGACACCCTCTTTTGGGAATTATCTTTACTTTGTGACTTTCATTGATGATTTTTCCAGGCATGCATGGGTATATCCACTCAAAGCAAAGTCCGAAGTGTTCATGTGCATTAAACAATTTTTGGTTTTGGCTGAAAATCTGTCAGCATGTAAAATGGGCACCCTCCGTTCTGATCGAGGGGGGGAATATATGTCTTCTGATTTTAATGCATTTCTGGTTGAATGTGGGATAAAACACCAGTGTACAGTGCCGTATACACCTCAACAGAATGGAGTTTCTGAACGGAAGAACAGGTCACTCATGGAGATGGCGAGGTGTATGGTCAAGAGTCAGGCTTTACCACATAGTTTCTGCCTTGAGGCTGTCATGTGTGCAACATATGTACTTAACAAGTGTCCCACTAAAGCGCTGCAGTCTATCACTCCATATGAGGCTTGGCATGACCGCAAGCCATCTGTTGCTCATCTGCGTGTTTTTGGTTGTTTGGCATATGCATTAGTGCCTGAACAACATCGCAGAAAATTGGATGATAAGGCAGTAAATTGTATTTTTGTTGGGTACAGTTCTGAAAGTAAAGGCTATCGTCTGTATCATCCACAGACTAAACGCATTCTGGTTAGCCGTGATGTTGTCTTTGTGGAAGATGCTATTCAGCCATTGCTTTCATGTACTAAGGAGACATCTGTTAGCTCCAAAGACATGTATGATACCTTGATGCCTCTTTTTACAGGTGGACAGTCTAGTGCTGGTCCTAATGAGGCAACTTCTCAGCCTTTGTAGGTTTCATATGATGATGCAGATCATTCTATTTCTGATGCAGATTTACATGATGCACTTGTTGATGAGAGAGCTGATATTGAGCAGGCAAAAACTATGCCAAAATGGCTGGTGCAGACTTTGCGTGATAGCAAATTAGATGCACCTTTTTCATATCGTACTCGTTCAGGCTCTCATAGTGCCTCCTTTGCATTAGATTGCTATGCTATGGTTGCGTCTAGTCTCTGTGATGAGAATGAGCCTGTTTCTTTTGATGAAGCGCAGAATTCAGAAAATCGGATGGCTGCCATGCAATCTGAATATGATGCTATAATGAAGAATGGTACATGGTCTTTATGTGACTTGCCTCTTGGCAAGAAGGCCATTGGCACTAAGTGGGTATACAAGCTGAAGCGTAAACCTGATGGTACAGTTGACAGGTATAAGGCTAGGCTTGTTGCAAAGGGTTATGCGTAGGAAAGAGGCATTGATTTTGATGAGACCTTTGCACCTACATGCCGTATGACTACTGTTCGGAGCATTTGTGCACTTGCAGCCCATCATGGCTGGAATGTACATCAGTTGGACATTAAAACAGCATTTCTGAATGGTGACTTGCATGAAGAAGTGTATGTTTTTCAGCCCCGAGGCTTTGTGCAGAAAGGGCATGAAAACGAGGTGTGCAGGTTAAAGAAGGCATTATATGGTTTAAAGCAAGCACCACGTGCTTGGTATGAGAAGATACATGCCTATCTGGTTGCACATGGTTTTGTGACCAGTCCAACTGAAAGCACCTTATATGTTAAGCGTGCTCATGATGTGCTTCTGATCATTGTTTTCTATGTTGATGACATGCTGCTCACTGGTCCTATTGAGAAGCATATTGCTGATTTCAAGGCTGATTTGCATGCCTCATTTGAGATGTCTGATTTGGGGCATTTGCATCACTATTTGGGCATTCAGTTTATGTAAGTTGATGGTGGAATGGCTTTGTGTCAAACGAAATATATTGACACATTATTGCAGCGTTTTGGCCTTGAAGACTGTAAGCCTATTGCCACTCCTATGGCGATAGGTTTACAATTGAGTCTTTATGATGCTAAAGATGCATTTGATGCTGTTCTTTATCAGCAGGCTGTTGGATGCTTGATTTACTTATGCATTACTCGACCAGATATTCAGTTTGCTGTCTCATAGATGAGCAGGTTTATGCATTGCCCAGGAGTCACACATTGGAAGGTGGTTAAGCGCATCTTTCGCTACTTGAGTGGTACTCGGCTACTTGGGTTGTTTTATCCCAAGGGGGGATCACTACCACCAGATTTGCATGCTTTTTCTGACTTTGATTGGGCTGGTTGCTATGACACTCGTGTGTCCACCAGTGGTTTTTGCTTCATGCTTGGTAGCTCATGTATATCTTGGTTGAGCAAGAAGCAGCCTACTGTGGCCACTTCCAGTTGTGAGGCTGAGTATAGGGCAGCTTTCACACCGACTGTTGAGTGTGTGTGGCTCAGACGCCTTATGGCTGATTTGGGTGTTGGCCAGTCTTCTGCCACCACCATCTTCACTGACAGTCAGAGCGCATTGGCAGTTGCGAGGAACCTTGTGTTCCATGCTCGCACTAAGCACATTGAGGTGCATTATCACTATGTCAGTGAGAGGTTCTCTGCTAGGGAGATCAGCTTGGCATATGTGCCCACGCAGGAGAACATTGCAGACCTTTTCACGAAGGCTCTGCCTAGGGAGAAGTTTTAAGCTTTTCGCAAAGCTTTGGGCTTACTTCCTTTTGTGGAGTGATTTCCACATAGCTTGGCACTTCCTTATACATGAGTGCCAGCTCCTTGTTCACCGCATCACTCCCAGGGTGTTGGTGCATACCAATCACCAATTGAAGGCTTGGAAGATCAAATGATGAAGGAAGAATCAACTCCTAAAGTGTGGAAGAAGATTACATTCAGAGGACAAGAGAAGTGTACACATATGTACATTAGTATAGTCATAGATGACTTAGATCTTTTGTTTAGTAAGAATCATGTACAAAATTATCTATAAATACTTTGAGAAAAGTCGGGGCATGTATGAGAGCATATGTGACAATAGTTAGAAGCCAAGAATGAGGAAGTTAGAAGTCATGAGATAGAGGAAAAGTTAGTTGAGTTAGCTCTCATCACTCAACTGTAATTTCTCTGAGTAAATGAAAATTTTTGCGCCCGATGTTTCTGCGTGTTCTCCTTCTACAGTAGATCAATTGTGAAATGCTTTTGTACAAGTCTAAGCTGAGAGTTGCTTGACCTCTGTGCAAAGTTTTAGCTTCCAATTGTAATCAGGCTGAGTGAATTAAGTGTAGGAACATTCATATGTGAAGTATGTTCACTGGTTCCTAAAACAGGCGTAGATTTTGAAGTTAATGTTTTGATCATTTCTCCTAGCACAGTTTAAAGTTTTGCATGAGTGAGGGCTTAATCTTTAAGTTGGAAGATAAGCTACTCATGTCTAGAAGCATTTTGTAAAACGGGTTCTATTCAAGGAGAACCAAGTCTTAAAAGTTACAGGTGTAAAGTCGACTGTTCTGGATGACAGTTTCTGACATAGGTAACTTGAGAAGTTGATTTCTCAAGTTATACTTAATCTTTTGAAGAGATTTAACTTGGAGTAGATGCGCAATCTCTAGGAGATACTTCGTACAAAGTTTCATAAAAAACGTTACACGTTTGATAGGTCAATGTGGAGAAATAGTGCAGCAGACTTTTCTGTGTTTCATCTTCTTCACAGATTTGTTAATTTTTTGATAATTAGCAATTGATCCTCTAAATTAGTGGAGTGTTTAACTTACTCTTGGTATAGAGGTGTTCTAATCACAAGAGTAAGTTGTTCTTTTGGAGATTAACATTCTCCATCAGTGGTATCAGAGCAGGAGACATCAATTTGAAGAAAGGAGGATCCCGACTGCTGCAGATTCAAGAAATTCAACACTTGAAGGACTAAGAAGTGAAAGTTTGGAGTCAAAGCTCGAGGAGAAGACTTTTTGACATCAAGAAAGGCAAAAGGAGTCCAATTCGAAGTAAAGGTACATACATTGTTTGTAAAGCTTGAAGATTTCAATACATAGGTGGATACAAGATGGGAGAAAGCTTGCAGATTGATAAGCTAGATAGGGAGAACTATCCAGCATGGTCCATGAGGATGGAAGCACACCTCATGAGTAAAGATCTTATATCATTTATTACAGGAGATGAAGAAAAACCTGAGTTTGCAGATCCAAGTATTCCTACAAGGGAAGAGCTTGCAATGTTGAAGACTTGGATGAGAAAGGATGCTCAAGCAAGGAGCATCATCTACATGGCTGTAAATGATTACCTTTTACCTCACATCAGAGGTTTGGAAAGTGCCACAGATGTTTGGAATGCCTTGGAAGAGCATTTCCAAAATACAACTAAGTCAAGGAAGTCCTCACTATGGGCTGAGTTCACAACCTTCAAGAAGAAGAGTTCACAATCAATTTCAGATTATGTGGCAAGGATGAAGGATATTGCAGATAGTTTGGGAGCAGTGGATGAAGATATTGAAGAAGAAAAGTTGGTAAGACAAATACTTACAGGTTTGAGAGGAGATGAGAAGTGGAAGCCTTTTATATTGTCCATAGAATTGTCACTTGATCACTTTACTCCTGACCTTAATCAATTGCTAGGACACATGCTAACCTTTGAGCAGGATCTTAAAGGAGACAATGATAGAAGTACAAGTCAAGCTATGTACTCCAAGGACAAGAAAAAGAATGGCAAGGGAAAGCAATCAAATGATGATGAAGGGAATTCAAATCAAGCCAATTTCACAAAAGGGAAGACAAATTTCAGAGGTAAAGGAAGAGGAGGTAAGAACAAAGATAATGCTAAAGCTTGTTGGATTTGTGGCAGAACAAATCATTTGGCAAATGATTGTTGGTATAACAATCAAAGTGGAGGATACAACAATCAGAATTATAGTCAAAGAGGTAGAGGAGGCAGAAACCAAAGAGGCAATTTCAGAGGAAGAGGTGGTAGGACAACATATGGTAGAGGAGGTGGAAGAAACTTCCAATCTCAGTCCTACAACAATAATTATTACAATTATGCATCAGATCAGAAGGATGACATGACTCTTATCTTGAATGCAACTCATGAATCAATGGGAGAAGATCAAAGAGTGTTTTATATTGACTCAGGGTGCAGCAACCATCTGAGTGGGAATCTATCCTTGATGACTGATATGGAAGCAAGGGTGAATGGACATACAGTTCAAACAGGTGACAATACCAAACATAAAGTGGAGAGCATTGGATCAGTGAAGACAAAGAGTGGAAGTACACTTCTGAGCAAGGTACTTTATGTTCCTACTATTCCTAAAAATTTGATAAGTGTAGGGCAAATTGTGGAGAAAGGATATGAGGTAAGATTCACAAATGATGGTGTTTATGTACAAGATCCAAATCAGGGATATAGAAACATAATTGCAGGTAAAAAGGAAGGAAGATTGCTCACTCTCAAAGTCCAAGGTAATGTGGGACATGCATTGTTTACCTATGGAGGTCAAAAGGTGTCTGAATTAGACCTATGGCATAAGAGGCTAGGTCATTTCAATGAGAGAGCTATAAAGGAGATGTCAAAGAATTAGGTGGTGCTTGGATTGCCAAATATTGAAGGGCAACATATGGTGTACAAGTGTGAAGCTTGTCAATTAGGTAAAGCACATAAGAGTTCTTATAACAAATCAGGGTACAAGTATTCAAATATGCTTGAATTGGTTCATACAGATGTATGGGGTCCCTCAAGGGACTATAGCATAAATGGATCCAGATATTATGTGTTGTTTGTTGATGATGCAACCAGGTGGATTACTTTGTATGTAATCAAGGATAAATCAGAAGTTTTCAAGACATTCAAACATTTTCATGTCTATGCAGAAAGGATCACAGGACAAAAGCTAAAGAGGTTAAGATCAGATGGAGGGGGAGAGTATTTCTCAAAAGAGTTTGATGATTATTTGTGGAATGCAGGTATCAAAAGAGAAGTGACTTGCAGGTACTCCCCTCAACAGAATGGAGTAGCAGAAAGGAGGAATAGGACTCTTGTAGAGTTTGCAAGAGCCATGATGAAGGAAAAGAATTGTCCAAATTACTTATGGGCAGAAGCCATTAACACTGCAACATACCTTGTGAATAGGTTGCCTTGCAAAGCTTTGGATGGAGGAACCCCTTATGAAGCATGGTGGGGTAAGAAGCCTAGTCTTGATCATTGTAAAGTATTTGGATGTATTGCATATGCTTATGTTCCTTCACAATTAAGACATAAGCTAGAACCAAAAGCATAGAAGTATGTGTTTATTGGATATGATGATAGACAGATGGGTTACAGGTTGTGGAGTCCATCCACAAAGCAATTTCTTGTTACTAAAGATGTAACATTTGATGAGCAAAATATGTGGTATACAGGATCATCAAATGAGTATACAGGTGTTGAAGAAATACAAAGGAAAGGAAAGGCAAAGGTAAAAGTTTGTGAAGAAATTATTGATGAAGTTGACTCTAGATGTAGAGTGCAGGATCATGTAGAAGAAGGGCCAAGATTTGATCCAGAATCAAATGAGGCTGAAACTTCAAGAAGTGCAGAAATCAGAAGATCTACAAGGGAAAGGAAAGAACCTATAAGGTATAGTTATGATACATCTTTCCTAACAACAAAAGATTATGCCTACATTGTTAAAGCAGAAGAAGATCCAACCACTTATGAAGAAGCCAAAGGTAAACAGAATTGGGAGAAGGCAATGCAAGAGGAGTATGATGCTCTACTTGAAAATGAAACTTGGGAACTAGTACCAAGACCAAAGAATCAGAAGGTCATTGGATGTAAGTGGGTATATAAAACAAAGAGGTTTGCAGATGGTAAGGTGTCTAGATATAAGGCTAGACTTGTGGTCAAAGGTTATGCCCAAACTTATGGGGTAGATTATGATGAAACCTTTAGTCCTGTTGCTAAGATGTCTACAATTAGGACATTGATTGCTATTGCTGCTTGCAAGGGATGGAAATTATCACAATTGGATGTGAAAAATGCATTTCTAAATGGATACATTGCAGATGAAGTATATATGGAGCAACCAGAAGGCTTCATGGAATCAAATGGATCAGATTATGTGTGTAAGCTCAGGAGAGCTTTATATGGGTTGAAGCAAGCCCCAAGAGCTTGGAATTACAGATTGGTCAAGTTCTTGAATGAATGTGGATTTCAAGCATCAAAGGCAGATAGTAGCTTGCTAGTGAAGGCAAGTGAAAATGGATATATTTACATGTGCATTTATGTTGATGATATTATTGTTACAGGAACAGATGCTCAAGGAATCAATGAACTCAAAAGACAAATAGAGAAGGAGTTTAAGATAAGTGATTTGGGAAACTTATCTTATTTTCTAGGAATGCAGATTGTGTATACTCAACATGGAGTATATGTTTCACAAGAGAGATACTTGAAGAATCTTCTAGTCAAGTTTAACATGGAAGATTGCAAGATCTCAACCACACCATTGGAGGTAAATCATAAATTAAGCAGGTATGGAGGTGAAGAATTCAATGACATGAAGAAATATCAGAGTTTGGTAGGTAGTCTAATCTATGCTACCTTGACAAGGCCAGATCTATCATATGCAGTAGGTGTGTTGTCACAATTTATGCATTGTCCAAAGAAGACTCATTGGATTGCAGCCCAAAGGGTACTCAGATATATCAAAGGAACCCTAAGTGAAGGTTTGTATTATGGTTTCACTTCTGACACAAGAATCAAAGTGTTTAGTGATGCAGATTGGGCAGGTGACTCAGATGATAGAAGGTCTACTCATGGATATCTATGTTATGTTGGAGACAAGTTAGTGTCTTGGTGTTCAAAGAAGCAACATACAGTTGCTTTATCATCCACAGAAGCTGAGTATAAGGGAATGGTAGAAGCTGCAAAGGAAGTGATATGGTTGAAGACCTTGATGAAAAGTTTTGAGTTTGATCATAGTACTCCAATAATTTTTGGAGACAATATGAGTTCTTTGTATTTGGCAGCTAACCCTGTTTTTCATGCCAGGACAAAGCATATAGAGATTCAGTATCATTTCTTGAGAGAAAAGGTACTAGATAAAGAGATTGAAGTGATGTATACTCCAACAAAAGAACAGGTGGCAGATATGATGACAAAGAGTCTGGATGGACCTAAGTTACAAAGGTTCAAAGACATGGCAAGTATAAAGAAGACAGAGAAAACCTCAATTGATGATTGAGGGAGAGCTGTTGGTGCATACCAATCACCAATTGAAGGCTTGGAAGATCAAATGATGAAGGAAGAATCAATTCCTAAAGTGTGGAAGAAGATTACATTCAGAGGACAAGAGAAGTGTACACATATGTACATTAGTATAGTCATAGATGACTTAGATCTTTTGTTTAGTAAGAATCATGTACAAAATTATCTATAAATACTTTGAGAAAAGTCGAGGCATGTATGAGAGCATATGTGACAATAGTTAGAAGCCAAGAATGAGGAAGTTAGAAGTCATGAGATAGAGGAAAAGTTAGTTGAGTTAGCTCTCATCACTCAACTGTAATTTCTCTGAGTAAATGAAAATTTTTGCGCCCGATGTTTCTGCGTGTTCTCCTTCTACAGTAGATCAATTGTGAAATGCTTTTGTACAAGTCTAAGCTGAGAGTTGCTTGACCTCTGTGCAAAGTTTTAGCCTCCAATTGTAATCAGGCTGAGTGAATTAAGTGTAGGAACATTCATATGTGAAGTATGTTCACTGGTTCCTAAAACAGGCGCAGATTTTGAAGTTAATGTTTTGATCATTTCTCCTAGCACAGTTTAAAGTTTTGCATGAGTGAGGGCTTAATCTTTAAGTTGGAAGATAAGCTACTCATGTCTAGAAGCATTTTGTAAAACGGGTTCTATTCAAGGAGAACCAAGTCTTAAAAGTTACAGGTGTAAAGTCGACTGTTCTGGATGACAGTTTCTGACATAGGTAACTTGAGAAGTTGATTTCTCAAGTTATACTTAATCTTTTGAAGAGATTTAACTTGGAGTAGATGCGCAATCTCTAGGAGATACTTCGTACAAAGTTTCATCAAAAACGTTACACGTTTGATAGGTCAATGTGGAGAAATAGTGCAGCAGACTTTTCTGTGTTTCATCTTCTTCACAGATTTGTTAATTTTTTGATAATTAGCAATTGATCCTCTAAATTAGTGGAGTGTTTAACTTACTCTTGGTATAGAGGTGTTCTAATCACAAGAGTAAGTTGTTCTTTTGGAGATTAACATTCTCCATCACAGGGGGGATTTGTTGATATATTTAGGTAGTGATGTGTGTGAACACACTAGGACCATCGGGGCACTTTTTTCCCTCTTTAGGAGGTTTTTTTCCCCCGGCTTGTATATACGCCTATTGCCCTAATGGGCTACTTATCTTTGTACATTCTCTAGTAATACAGTCAGTATTGTGTGTTGTGCTCCAAGCTTCTTCTTCTTCTTCCTTGTGTTGTTCGCGTGCTTCCGCAGACGTCTAACTCCAACAGCATGCAACCATGACTAAGGAGTCAATGAAGAAATCATATCCTTAGTTTATGAAGAACTCATATACATATGCTTCTGTTTGTACAAAACAATAAATAAATAAAATTTTAATATATAAAGGCTTCAAAAATCAATGTTCTTCTTCTAGAATAAAATCTACCTCTACTAATTTTCTTTTCATATCCCTTTTGAATTTGATTTTATATATGTTTATGTTTTTTCTACATGTGGTGATAGGCTCGAATTCATATTAAAGATATTAATCATCAATGACTTGGAATAGTGAAAGGTAAGGTACATTCTACATTCATATGTTGTTTGTTTCTTTAAATTATGCTCATTTTATTCATTGAAATATTACATGTTGTATTGTCATATGGAGAATTTTGATGTGTCGATTTTTATCAGTCAAGATTCTAGTACAATAGTGATTGAAAATTCCCACCATAGATCTAATAGTAATTTCTTAAAAAATACATGTCATATTAGTGGTTCGATGCATGTTGACTAGTTGGAATAATACTCACTTTCTTTTCTTCAAACAGCTTTTGCAAGAGTTTGACTATTAGAAATGTTTTCATGAAATTACAACACAACATTGCAAGTGAAAATTGGAGGTTATCAGCAAGTCCTTTGCATCATGATCAATGTCATGCACAAAAAGTGTTTTAGGGTTCAACTTTGAACTCAAGTTACATAAGAGGCATCATTGATTATTTTATACTAACAAGTTTTTGTGGTATATCCTATCCATGCTCAAGGTACATAATGACCACCTTGGATGAAGCTCCATCACAGAGGATGAAGTGGTCTACATGCAACAGAGGCCACCATACAATCATAGAGTGGCTCAATATGATAGAGTGAAGTCGATTAAGAATATCAAAATAGTTCATGCAAAAGTTTTGCAGAGGCCTATCCCGCATTTCTCAGGCTGCCCCTTTTCTGGTGCTTTCTGAGGTTACCAAGGCTCTAGATTTCAGCATTAGACAAATAAACACTCAATCTTAGGGTTTTTGCATGTTTCGGACGTGATGGTAGCATCCATTTCTCCAAAATCTAAACCATTCATGAGATATAAAGCCTTTTTTGGTGCTTTGAGGTCATGCAAGGTCATCGAATGGTGGAAATAAGTATTACTTCTTGCAAATTTTAGGGAAATTATGCAACCCAAGAACTAGATAGGAGCAAATATGACTATATGATCATTCTTCTTGAAGATATATTTTGTAATGTGAATTATCTCATTGGTAATATACTTTTTCATAACCTTTCTTACACATGCTCAACTCCACATTGATCTATATCATATGTTCACAATCATATGCACTCAAGTCAACATGCTATGTGTGCAAAGCAAATCATTTATTGTTATAAACTCATTTTTCCATTGGTAAATTGAGTTGAGCACATAATGAGTTTCATGGACCTTCAATTTGTAACAATAAAGTTTCATATCAACTAGAAATAAACTTGCATGGCCTCAAAAGCACAAAAAAAGTTCATCCATAGAAACACACAATACGCCTCTACAAAACTTTTGCAAAGACATATCCCATGTTTCTATGGCTCCTCTTTTTTGATACTTTTGAGGCCATGCAAGGTTATTTTTAGTGGATATGAAACTTTATTATTTAGATTTTTAGAGCCGTGGAACTTATTTCTAACAAGTCATTTACTCTAGAGTGATCCACGCATATACAACTTCTACAATGGGAGCCAATATAAACAAACATATTCACATGAGATAAAATAGTTTACAAAATATAATTTAGGATAACATCCTCATGTCTAGCATTCTTGTTGTGCCTCTATACCCCACATCAGGCAGAAATCCCCCTTTGAACTCCTCCCATTAAGGTTCTATGGGGAAATTCCATGGCACATGTTGGGGGTTTCTTGGACAAGAAGGAGTTTGAGGGTTTGTAGGAGAAAAGGAAAAGACCAGAAGAGGAAATACACCTTAGAAGCTTCTGCCGATTGATTACAGTAAGACAATTACAATGTTTGAAGCACAATACAAGCCAATACTTCTGTGCACAATCACAGAGAGTGCTCAATTACAAAATACCAAATATCCCAAAGTCTTCTTGCTGCTGGCCTCCTCTGCACCAGACCTCCACCTGCTTCAAGCTTATCCTTGTGCACACCTTGCACCAAGCTTCCACTAAGGGGGAGGAATGAATACCTTATGTCGGCACGCGCACACTGCAAAGAGACCTTGAGATCCTTGGGGGACTAGCTTAGCACTCTCTGCACAATCCCTTAGTCACTCTCTATGCACTCCTTCACCTCCACTTCTCTGCGTCGCACACTGGTGACTCTTGCACTTCCCTCTCTTGCTTCACTTAGACTATGCTTCTCTTGCTTACTCTAGCATTGGTCCAAGAATAGTCCTTGCCTTGATTTGAGTGTTTCGATCACGTACGCTCCTAACTGCAATAGTATCTTGGTGCTCACTTTGATGTCCCAAAATTGTCTTTACAAGTGGCAGCCAACGACTCCCTGTTTTGTACTGTAGTGACTTTAGACTAAAACCAAAAATTTTAATGGGGGGCCATACTTTCACCTGTGCGTACGTTGCCGCTTCACATACCTTCACATTTTCCTTTTGAGTCTTCACTTTTGCACATAAGAGGGGGTTCACCTGAACCTTTCAAAACACTTTAAAACACACTTTGAACCTTAGGGAAATTAGAGAAAATACCTCTGCAACCTGCAACCCACTTTCTCCAATTTACCCTTTGTGGACCATTAATTGTGCACTAGCTGTGCACTTTGACACTTGCACTTTAGCACTTTGACTTTGCACCTAATGACTTTGACCTTGACCTTGTTGACTTTGACCAGTTGACTTTGACCAGTTGACTTTGACCTTTTGACTTTGAGTATAGTTGACTTTGACCAACATGACTTTTATGGGCTCAACAGTTGCCCACCACCTAATGTGCTCTCCGTCCCAGAGAGTTATAGCCAAAACTTTGAGCATATAGGACACCATGATAATGGAGCTGCAAAAACTTGAAGAGGACATCTGAGCAGCAACCAAATCCACTAAAAGCAGGATTCAACAAACACTAGAGAAGAACCAAAAATTGGATTCTGCCATGGAAAAGCAAAGAGTTGCAATGGGAGGGTAGAGAGGAGTAGGAGGGGAGGGCTGAGGGGCGGGGATTGTAGGGATAGGGAGGGTTAAGGATGTGGCTGGGCAGATTGGTAAAGGGAGGGCATGGGGGAGAGGGAGGGGGGGGGGGGGGGGGGGGGGGGGGTTTGGTCGATGGGGGGAGGGAGGAAGAGAGATTTTTTTTTTCCAACCCGAAAATCCGGGGGGGGGGGGCCTTTTTTTTGTTTTGGAAAATAACCCAAAAATAGAGAAAATTGAAGGAAAAATCCAAAAAAATGCCAAAAAATTGCCAAAAATTTCTCATGAAATTTTCTACAGGGCTAGGCCGAATTTCCTTCATCAAACCACAGAGAGCCTCCTTTTATTCCTCATATTTGGCAAGAAAATGATATTGGAGAAGGATAAAAAATGCTAGAAAAATGCTAAAAATGCTAGAAAAATTTCCAAAAAAATACCCAAATTTTTTACTTTTGTAGAGGTTATGAAATGCCTTCTAGGTTTGGTAAAAATTCAAGGAACAAGTATGAAATTCATAAAGAAAACTACTAAAACTGAGCAGAATGAGATGAGAAAGCTATGTACAACCTTAACAGATTTTGCAGTTCCAGGTGATCCATACTTCTTCAAGTGTGTTGATGGTAGGCCTTGAGTCTTGATATGTTGACCAGTGGCAAGGCCTCTCCTTTCAGCGTCTCTAACTCCACAGCACCCCAATTTAGCATTGTTTTGACTCGATAAGGTCCTTCCCAATGTGGAAGCCATTTTCCTCTCAATTATGTATGAAGATGAGGTCTATGGAGAAGAACTAACATGCCTGGTTCTATGTTGTTGTTCCACAGATGTCGATCATGTGCCTCCTTCCTCTTCATCTGAGTCTCTATCAATTGTTTTGTTGATATTAGACGAATCTCCTCCACTTTATGTAGTGCTCCGAGCCTCTTAGAGACATCACAATCTTTCTTGCCCTGCATGAATGCTATCTTAGGTGATCCATGTAAAAATTGAAAGGGCTCAATGGGCAATATGCCATAAACCAGTTGGAATGGAGAATATCCCGTGGCCTCTTTGTAAGCTAGCCTGTATGCCCATAGGGTACCCTGATAAGCAATGCCCCAGGAGGTGGGCTGTAACATACACTCCTTCCTTAACATTGAGATTAAAACCTTATTTGTTGATTCAGCCTATCCATTGGCTCTTGGATAGTAAGCACAAGAGGTCCTATGTAGAATTCTATATCTGTTGAAAATTTCATGCATGACCTTATTGACAAAATGGGTACCCTGATCTGTACAAATTTCAAGTGGACATCCAAACCTGCAAATGATGCTATTGTAAATGAAATCAGCAACATTTTGGGCAGTGCAATCGGAGGAGGCAATAGCTTCAGCCCACTTTGTCCCATAATCTGTAGCTATCCAGAGATATTTCTCTCTTTTTGGAATCGCGGGAGGGTAGATGGGCCCTACAAAATCTAGCCCCCACTTCTCAAATGGTTGCTAGGAAGTGGAAACAATCAAGGGGCTATGCCTCTGCTTTGTTGGCTTAGGACCACACCTTTGGCAAACGTCACATGCCTTTCCCCATTCATCTGCATCCTTAAATAGTGTAGGCCACCACAGCCTTGAGCTTGTACAGCAAACAGATGAGCATCTGGAAAATCATCATTGATTCCACTAGCTTGATTCATCATATTGATTCTAGATAGATGATCCACCATAACATTTTCTTTACCTGGTCTGTGGACTATAGAAAAATCAAACTCTTGGAACAACAATAACCACCTCCATATTCTACCAGTGGCTTGTGGCTTGTTGAGCAAGTATTTTAGTGGTTGGTGATTTGTTATAATAATAAATTTTACTCCCAGTAAGTAATGAAGAAATTTTTGGACAACAAAAACCATTGCTAGGGCTTCCCTTTCTGTAGTACTGTAATTCCTTTCAGCCTTGGTCAAGATTCTACTGGCATATTGAATTGGTCTGTCCACTTTAAATTCTTCACTGGGTTGGGTCAAAACTGCCCCCACTGTATAGGCACTAGCATCTACATGTATATGAAAGATTTTTTACCACTCAGGTGTGATCAAAATAGGAGCAAACACTAACCTTGACCGTAATGTTTGATATGCTTTTTCCTCCTCTTCTTCCCATTTAAAAGGTACTTCCTTACCTGTAAGTCTAGCCAGTGGTCTCACTATCTCTGCATACATTTTTATAAACCTTCTATGGTATCGAGTATGCCCCAAGAAACTCTGAATCTCTTTAGGAGATTTAGGTTTAGGAAACTTTAAATAGAAATGATTTTGTCAGGATCTGGGGCCATACCTTTAGCCGACACCACATGTCCTAAGAGAGTTCCTTCTGTCACAAGGAAATGACATTTGTTCGGATTGAGCTTTAGCTTGGTCTCCCTGCATCTCTTGAAAACATTCTGCAGCTGCCTCAAGTGATGGTCCAAACAATCTAGAGGAGTTTCTTTGTGAGAACCTGAAAACAAAGAGAAGTCATCCATGAAGATTCTAAGTGATTCCAGCACTAGGGGGCCAAAAATGAGATTGACCATTCTGTTAAAGGTGGCTGGAGCATTTCTGAGCCCAAATGGCATTTTTACATACACATATGTTCCCCAAGGTGTGATAAAAGCAGTTTTTTCACGATCCTCTGGATGTATTGATATTTGATTATAGCCACTAAATCCATCCAAAAGCTATATAATGCATGCCCAGCCACTTCTTCAATGACCTTCTCTGCAAAAGGCATTGGGAAACCATCTGGAATGGTCACCTTGTTGAGTGCTCTAAAGTCAACACAAACTCTGATTTTATTAGTATTCTTCTTTGGTACTATGACCATAGGTGAGAGCCACTCTAAGTGTTCCACATGAATGATGATTTCTGCATCCTCCATCTTCTGTATTTCCACATAGACAGCTTCAGCATATTTTGGATTAAGTCTATAGCTCTTCCCTCTTATGGGTTTGGCTCCATCAACCAGAGGGATTCTATGCTCTCCATAAGTCGAAGGCACTCCTTCTAAGTCTTTATAATGCCAGGCAAAAACATCTATATAATGGGTCAAGAATGATCTTACCTTTTCAAGGAGCCCTGGGTGACTCCACAACCAAGTGGCCACCAAAACTGGCCGATTATTGTCTTGAGTGCCTAATTGTATTTCTTTGACAGGATTTCTCACTACCATATTATCTTCGTGCTCATCTCCTTCCTTGTCATCTTCCACTAGCTTTTCGTGCATTGCTTCATAAGCAGGTGTATTTTGGATTTCAATGTGTTCCTCCTTGTCCTGCATCCATCCTACAGGGATTTCTTGAGTCGGGAAAGAACACTCTTCACTAGAATCTTTTACCTTGCCTTTAGCTTTAGTAACTTCCTTATCTGTGGTTGTCATATCCTCCTCCAAGTTGTATTTGAGGGGTGTCTTCCTGCCCCTTCTGTGGTCTGTGATGGGCTCTCCCAATCCATCAACCTGGACTTTCTCCTTATCTTCATCATAACCTTCAGTCGTGCAAGAATTATTAAGAAAAATTCCAAAACAAGAGGAAGAGTTGCTTGCTTGGAGCCAATTTAGAATATCCTCTTCTTCCTCGAAATCTATCTGGGGTTGATCCTCCTATTCTGGTTCCATGCATATGCCAACTGTTTGCATCATGCTAGTGTTTCCTTGATTATCTGGGCCCTGTTCTAAATGAATCTGTGTCAGCTCTTGCCCTTTCTTTTGTACCCACATAGTGTCCTTGCCCCAATCATGAATGACACTTGCATGCCTCAGCCATTGTTGTCCAATTAAGAGGGGAAATCCTCCTTCAACCTGGGGCAATCTTAAAACCACAAAATCCAGAATTAATAGATTACCTTGTACTTCAAGTGGAACTTTTGGAATCACTCCCAAGGGCCTTACTTTGCTCTGGTCTGCCAAAGTAACAGTGAAATTTGCAGGCCTTGAAGGGTGGAGTCCAATCTTTTCCATTGTATGTTCAGGCATCAAGTTAATGCCAGAACCACCATCCACAATAACTCCTCGAAATTCATGACCTTTGATAGATACTGTCAGCCGAGGACTTTTATAATCTGTAAGGGGTGCTTCCCCTACAATTTTTCCTTTATGTAAAACAGTAGTCTTTGCCACCAAACTTGTAGTGGAAGCTTCATCAATTATCTGCAATAACTCTAACCTGAATTTCCCATCCATCTTTATTAAATCAAAAATACTAACCTCCTTTTTCATGGACTTGAGTAGTTTTGAAGCCTCTAATTCCTTGAGAGCATGGGCTCCAGTTGACTTATCAAACTCCTCATGAGGCCTATTGAAGGCATGCCCAATGGCATCACTAGTGCATATGAGATCTCCTTTTTGCCTTGTATCTGCACCTGTGGTGGCTTTATCTTTAGATGGTTCTCTGTTTTGATTCCATTCCTTAATCTTTGATCCTTGTCCTATGTCTGCTTGAACCTTCCCATTGCTTCTTGTCTGCACAGTGAAAGATTCTATTTCTTCTAATTGCACCACCCTGGTAGATGGTGATGGCTCATTGACTAGATCACACACTTGTTCTTTGTGCACAGAAATCATTTGAATATGGGGCCCCGATGAAGAGGCTTGATTCTTAGGACAACAATTTGTATAATGGTCTCTTGCCTCAGGGCAGTTCCTGCAAGGAGGGGCATTTTCTGGTAGGGCGCACCTACTTTGATAGTGCCCGCATTCTCCACACCTGAAACAGATGATTGGCCTCCTAGGCCCATTTCCAAAGTTATTCCTCTATCTAGGATTATAGTTGTTACCTTGATTTGGTGCAGCAGCCATCACATTTGCTGGTGTTGGGGGTCCTCCTTGTGTCCAGTATGTCATTGCAGGCATTCCCCTTGATTGGCATTCATGGGCCTCATGGCCAACTTTCCTGCATAATTGGCAAGTCACACTTAACACAGGACATTCACTTACTATGTGACCTTGCTTGCTGCACATGGAACACCAAAGTCCACTCTTGATGCCACCTCCTTTTAGTTCCTGCAACTCCTGTCGCAGCTGAGCCGATTCCTCTGCTTGGGCCTCCTCCTCCTTTTGGAGCTTTAGTGCTTCAATCTCCCTTCTCAACTGAGCAACAACATTCTCCTCCTCTTTGTAGGGCTTATTCCTTTTTAAGCCCTCCAGCTCCTTCCTTAGCTGGATCACTGGATCCTCCATTTCTGTACCATATGTTGGTTGGGAAGAAGTTGCTCTATACTGGTGCCTTATCTGCTCCAAGCGTGTGGCTGTGTTGATGAACTCCTCTATGGATGCTGTAGGTAACACTAATTCCTTTATTTTGCATTGGGTGGCCACTGGTAGGGGCTTAGCTAACCATTTCTTAACAAAAAAATTGTGTGGTGGATCTGGCAATTTAGCCATTAGTGCTTTGGCCCTAGTCACAAACTCTGGGAACTTTTCTCTTGGACCTAATCTCAAATTTTCTAGTTCTTCTATGATAATCTCCGCAGTGTTTCCATGCTGGAATTGATTTTTAAATGCATCTTTCATCACATCCCAAGTGGTAAAATGGTTTTCAGCAAACTCGTTGAACCACTTATCTGCTAATCCCTCTAATGTGGCAGGGAAGAGAATCAAAAAGGCATCCTCCCTACCCATTAAGCCTCTAGTCTTACATAGTGCCAAAAACCTTCTAATGTGTTCATGTGGATCGTCCTGAGCTAGGCCTTTGAAAGAAGGAAACGTTATATTTAATCTAGAGAGTAAAGTTTCCAAGTCTACCTGACCCGCCATGCTCTTTACTGATGAGGTTGAAGATAGTGGACTGGAGGACCTTCTAACAACCTTCCTTCTTGTCTGCTTGCAGGTGACCCTCAATGTTTGGGATCGGGTTGCGGTCATGAGCATCTCATAGCCCACTTAATGTGAGACACTTGATAAGAATATTTACCTTTTGTTTGATGAAGTAGCACTATAGACACGTGACCTCTGCTATACTTTGCACTTGGTTTCTCCTAAGCTCAAATCTCCTTGGAAGTCCCACCGGGCGTGCCAAATTTTGTTGGGGGTTTCTTGGACAAGAAGGAGTTTGAGGGTTTGTAGGAGAAAAGGAAAAGACCAGAAGAGGAAATACACCTTGGAAGCTTCTGTCGATTGATTACAGTAAGACAATTACAATGTTTGAAGCACAATACAAGCCAATACTTCTGTGCACAATCACACAGAGTGCTCAATTACAAAATACCAAATATCCCAAAGTCTTCTTGCCGCCGGCCTCCTCTGCACCAGACCTCCACCTGCTTCAAGCTTATCCTTGTGCACACCTTGCACCAAGCTTCCACTAAGGGGGAGGAATGAATACCTTCTGTCGGCACGCGCACACTGCAAAGAGACCTTGAGATCCCTGGGGGACTAGCTTAGCACTCTCTGCACAATCCCTTAGTCACTCTCTATGCACTCCTTCAACTCCACTTCTCTGCATCGCACACTGGTGACTCTTGCACTTCCCTCTCTTGCTTCACTTAGACTATGCTTCTCTTGCTTACTCTAGCATTGTTCCAAGAATAGTCCTTGCCTTGATTTGAGTGTGTCAATCATGTACGCTCCTAACTGCAATAGTATCTTGGTGCTCACTTTGATGTCCCAAGATTGTCTTTACAAGTGGCGACCAACGACTCCCTGTTTTTTCCTGTAGTGACTTTAGATTAAAACCAAAAATTTTAATGGGGGGCCATACTTTCACCTGTGCGTACGTTGCCGCTTCAAATACCTTCACATTTTCCTTTTAAGTCTTCACTTTTTCACATAAGAGGGGGTTCACTTGAACCTTTCAAAACACTTTAAAACGCACTTTGAACCTTAGGGAAATTAGAGAAAATACCTCTGCAACCTGCAACCCACTTTCTCCAATTTACCCTTTGTGGACCATTAATTGTGCACTACCTGTGCACTTTGACACCTGCACTTTAGCACTTTGACTTTGCACTTATTGACTTTGACATTGACCTTGTTGACTTTGACCAATTGACTTTGACCTTTTGACTTTGACTGTAGTTGGCTTTGACCAAAATGACTTTTATGGGCTCAACAGCACTAGAGGGCCTTTATTTTCAGCTTGAATGTCATTCAAATGGGAAAAACTTTTATGCCCCACTTACCTCATGGCATCAATCACAAAGACCATTTATTACCATAAATTTTCACATATAAAACTCATCTAGCTTAGAAGTTAAGGTTCCATGGATGTTTGTACTCTCAAAGTGGTTTCTCCTCATAATGGGGGCCTTATAACTTAGAGCACCATGGATCATTTGTGGTACTTGAGGAGTAAGTATTGAGTATATCTAACATGAATAGCCTTTTTTAGTTATATCCTTTGTAATTTCAAACTTCATAAATGATCATCTATTGAGAAAATTAACCAATAAAATGTCGATTATTGTGAACTTGAACATACTCTATATAAAAGCAAAAATTAAATACTTACCAAGAGAAATTATAAATGCACAGTTGTAGACTACAAAAATGTGAGAGTGGACATGTTTTCATTACAAATATCAAATCTTACAAAATTTACAAATTATTGGTATCAATAATTGTACAACTTGAAGTGCTTGCAAATGCAAGAACGCATCACAAAATTTGCGATGCTTATCCATGATGTATAGTATTTCTAGACCAATTCTAGATCAAGAGGATTTTTAGATATCTTAGTAGGAGAGAAGGGATCAGAGAAGAAGGTATATACAATATCTAACATGAATCGATTGTCCTACTTTTTACAAGGCTCTTGAAAGTACAAAAACCATGAGATACAATGACTAGGGCCCAAGAATTGACATTATGAGGTTGCAAAAGAACTATGACAATGAGAGTTCTGTTGCATCTTTGCTCCAATCTACATGGACTTTCATTTTGTATTCCATTCTTCTGCCCATCTGTAATCAATTTGCAAGAAATTGAAGTCATTAAAGTAAAATAAACAATAATGAAAAGATTACTTTAACAAAAGCACAAAACATTTCTCACTTTATGTCCTTGAAGTTTGAATTTGGATTGAGTTAGTCCTTCAAACCCCATAATCATCAGTGTTCTCTCAGATTAGCCAAGGTCCAATGATTATTCACTAAAATAGTTTTTGTTTCATTATTGGGTAATCTAAGCTTTATTTCAAATGAATGTAAAGATCCCTCTGAACTTTGAAATGGTATCCATTTTCCAAGTTTGCACATCCAATGATCATAGTAGAATCTGATGTATAATGAAGTACGTTGTTTCAAATATTGAAATCCTATACCTGTTCCACGTATTTTACAAAGATATTTATCACCTTTTGCAATTCCTTTTATCAAACCCCAATCTTCACCAAGAAGACTTTTGACTTGCTCATATGTGATATCTTCACACATGAACATGGTGGAAGTCTCTTGGAATGAGAATCCTTGGAATAAATATACAAAACAATGAATGGGAAAAGACCAGTGCAAACCTACGGACCTAGACATTTTTGTGAATTTAAAAGAGTTATGTATATCCATTACCATCTTTTGCTTCAAAGATGATACGGACCATATATCAGGTTTTGGCCACTCCAAGCTTCAATTCTCTCTAACCTTCCAAAACCATTCATTGTAGAGGGTACAACATATCTATGTGTGTAAAAGAAAACTCTATCATGGTAAAGTTGAGCAGGAGATATTTCTGGAAAGACTAGTGCACCAACATCTGCATGCAATGCCTGGAAAGTACCTGTAAGACTATGAAGTGGTTGCTCTTCCACCAAAGTAGAAGGAAATATATCTGAAACAAACAAAAACATATCTAAATAGTTCAAAAATATATCTGACATAAGAAAACATAAAATATTGTAGAGTAATACTTACAATTCATAGAACATCTCATTCTACTAGAGTTTTCAAGTTTCATAGTTGCCATTGTAAACACATGTTGTACAATAGCAACCAGCCCATTGTCTCTATGCTTCTTGAAGCCAATTAACTTTCCCTTCCAATGAAGATCTAAGTTTCCACGATCTCTAACTCGATGAGGCCCAACTCTAGAGGGTTGCATGTACACCCATGCACCTTTGGAGTACTCATGTGATAGCCACTGTCCATCTGTGGCTTTGATATTGTGACATCTTAATGTGAGGATTTCATCTTTCGGTTGCCTAGAAGCTTTAGCTGTTGCCATTGAAGCTAAAGGTCTTCAAGCTACAATAGTAATTCGAGATAGGAGATGCAGGTAGGTTGGAGTGTAGAAACAGGAGCTTCAATGGTGTGCTACAGAGTGAAAGTAGTGGGAAAAGATGACTTTTTGGGACTTGGGTATGAAAATGTGAGGTTGAGGGAAATAACTCTTTTTTGAGTATTTTTGAAAAAAACCATTTTTTTTAGCTCAAAACATGCACGGATTTTGAAGTTGGGGTCAAACAGAGTACTTTTGACCCTAAAAAGTGATGGGGATTCCATTTTCAGGTTTTATGATGAGTTTTTTAACTTTTTAGAAATTTTGAATTTTTGGGCCCAATTGAGTTACGAGATTCCTTCTCTCTCTAGAGGCAGCTCATTAAATAAGGGAGAAATATGTCCCCTCTTTCCCCTTCAGCCTAGTATTTTATAGGGCATAGAGTGTGGCCACCACCCTCTTCTGATTGGTCCATCACTAATCACTCCTTAATCTAAAGGCCCATTCAGGGTTCATTTTTTCCCCGATGGATAGCCTTTATTAAATTTACTAATCCTGTTTTTGTACATCTTGCCGGTAAACATAACACCGTTGCTGATATGCTCTCAAGAGCAAAGTTTGACAATGGTAGTGAAGCAATAGATAATCATATAAATTTAATAAATTATGAAACATCTACCTATGCATATGAGAGATTTAGAGAAGACCATTACGAAGGAGAGTGGCAAGATATAGGATACTATCTGAGTTCATTTCAGCCTCTTCCAAGCTGGTCTTCAAATCGATTTCGAAACATCAGGAAGAAGTCTTTCAACTTCTTCTTGAAAGATGCATATCTTTGGAGACACGCTAGAGGAAAGGTACAAAACCCTCAAAGAGTTCTAGGTTTAAAAGTTTTTCAAGTGCAAGTTATGCAAGAGATGCATGAAAGTCTTTGGGCTAGTCATAAAGGCTTTGTTGCCACATATGAAAAGATTAGGGAAAGCTACTGGTGGCTGAGGATGTACGTAACTGTTAAGGAATTTGTGAGCACTTGTAGTATGTGCCAATTACATTCCTCTGTCAAGCATAGAGATCCTTTGCATCCGACCTATCCACCTTGTATTCACTACAAGTGGGTAGTCGACCTTGTGACCATGCCTAAAAGTAATATTGGTATGAGATATATTGTTCTTGCACGAGAAGACTTGGCAAACCATGTCGAGGGTAGAGCACTTCGTTCCAATACTACTTATAATGTATGCGTACTCCTTTTAGAAGAAGTATTATCTAGATTTGGATATGTAGAAAAAGTAGTAGCAGATCGAGGTGAGCTAGATGCTAGAGAGGCAAGAGAATTCTTTGCACATCATGGAATTTGATTGTCTCTTATGAATGCCTATAAGCTAGAAGCAAATGGTAAAATAGAACGAGGTCATCCTTCCATAGTGAAGGCTATTTTGAAAGCTTGTCATGAAGATATTGGACAATGGCCAAAATATCTCCCATTTGCTCTTTGGGCTGATAGAATGACGTACACGAGAACAACTAGTTTTATGCCAGCTAAACTCATGTACTGTCAGAAGTCAATATTTCCCATACATACTCAGATAGTTAATTGGATGACTTTAGATTGGAAAGATAATGTTTCAAAAGAGGAATTATTAGCGCTTAGTATTAAACAACAAAAACAAGGTAACGACAATCTAAAAGAAGCAATTTAAAAATTAAAAACATCACGATTGAAAAATAAAATATACTTTGACAAAGAAACATTGACTAAGGCCACAACCAATAGAGAGTGGTGATTAGGTGCTTGTATATGATAGTACCTTTGATACTCAATACGATGCACGTCGTAAACTAACTAAACGTTGGTTCGGACCTTATGTTGTTGTTTCAATTTTTGAGATAGGTACTTATAAATCACGAGAATTTGATGGTTCTGTGTTAAGAAATTTGATTGCACGGAAAAGAATAAAGCTATTTAAAAGAAGAGAAAGCGAGTTGGACAAAGACTTCCTGGAAGACAAAAATGAAGATGAAGAATAACCAGGTGACTTAATTCTAATTATTCTTATTATTTATTTTTCTTTTCATGCATTTCATAAATAGGGTTCTATTTCTTTTTTATATTAAGAGGAAATTATTAAAATTATGTAAATAATGAACGAGAAATTAAAGTAGGAATATGTATATAAGTTAAAAATCTGATTTAGAGAACTTATAATGTGTTGTGACGATAGGAGAGTGGAACACTTGAACTGCAACCCTTAGTAAAAGAGAAATTTCTTTTATACTAGAAGAATTCTTTACTTTTTGAACCCGTTTAGCAAATGAGATCCTAATTCTCCCTGTAGCATATTTCTACATCCTCTGCTCTGATTAGGGGTTACGCCTTTCCCCTTAAACAAAAAAGTTGTGAAGAAAAATAAGAAAAGAGAAAAATGAGATCATCAAGTAGTATATTAATGGCCAATGCAAGATGGGAAAAAGAAAAAAGAAAGAAAAGAAAAAAGAGAATATAAAGAAAAAGAAAAAGAAAAATATGATTCAATTGTGGTCTCGAAACCACTTCTGAAATACTATGCGGGCTATATGAGGTGGAGGTTTGCTGCAGAAGAATTAGTTAGATGTATCTTATAGCAGACATCTAAGAAATGAAAGAAAGCATACTTATATAAATTAAATTTTACTTAAGAACAAGGTTAATGGAATGGTAAGTACCTCAATTATCTAAATAACCTTTATAGGATTTTCTAAATTTGTATTTCTGACTATATGCATTGATCGAAACAATTTCTAATTCATATTTATGTAATTTTAGAAATTTTCTTCAATATCAGAAACATAATTAGAAATTAGAAGCATTTTTATTATATTATTTAGAGTTAAATTATAGATTTTACCAAAGAATTCGATACTGCTTTCCATTGAACTGTAGGTTGGCCCATCGAGGACGATGTGCAGGTTTGGTGGGGCAGATGTTGGAAGGATTTCCTCACTTGAGTTATCATATGGAAAAATAAAAAAATTTTTGATTCAAAGCTTATTAGTTGATATCTCTCTCACATAAGTTTTAATGTATTGGTTTAAAATGACTAACCTTTTCTCTAGGTACCTGCAGGAAAAAGAAGAAAATACTTTCAGAACAAAGGGATAATTGATCCATATTTCAACTCTCCATTTTATATCTACTAGATGTTTATGAGATCATGTATGCATTTGTGTTTATATGTATGCATTGGCATAAGAGTCTATACATGTTAATGTACCTATGATTTTTTATTCTCTTTTGGTTTAGTTATTTGTGCACAAGAACATATCTTAACTTGAGTGTTCATAAGTGAATCTATCTATTTACTTCATGTGAATGTAGGAAATGCTATGGATAAGTATGTTACCTTATGTGGTTATTATAAAACTGATTTAGTTTAAGTAAATGAATTTGTATAACCTATGTGCCTAAACCATGTTTATCATGATATTTCTTTAATATAAATCATAATATAAGTGAAACCTTATAATTATAACTATCAATAGATTTAAAACATAAACCTGTTGGAGATAGATGTCTGCGGAAGCACGCGAACAGCACAAGGAAGAAGAAGAAGCTTGGAGAACAAACACACAATACTGAATGTATTACTATAGAATGTACAAAGATAAGTAGCCCATTAGGGCAATAGGCGTATATACAAACCGGGGGAAAAAACCTCCTAAAGAGGGAAAAAAGTGCCCCGGTGGTCCTAGTGTGTTCACACACATCACTACCTAAATATATCAACAAATCCCCCCCTGGGAGTGATGCGGTGAACAAGGAGCTGGCACTCATGTATAAGGAAGTGCCAAGCTATGTGGAAATCACTCCACAAAAGGAAGTAAGCCCAAAGATTTGCGGAAAGCTTCAAACTTCTCCCTAGGCAGAGCCTTCATGAAAAGGTCTGCAATGTTTTCCTGCGTGGGCACATATGCCAAGCAGATCTCCCCAGCAGAGAACCTCTCCCTGACATAGTGATAATGCACCTGAATGTGCTTAGTGCGAGCATGGAACACAGGGTTCCTCGCAACTTCCAATGTGCTCTGACTGTCAGTGAAGATGGTGGTGGCAGAAGACTGGCCAACACCCAAATCAGCCATAAGGCGTCTGAGCCACACACACTCAACAGTCGCTGTGAAAGCTGCCCTATACTCAGCCTCATAACTAGAAGTGGCCACAGTAAGCTGCTTCTTGCTCAACCAAGATATACATGAGCTACCAAGCATGAAGAAAAAACCACTAGTGGACACATGAGTGTCATAGCAACCAGCCTAATCTGAGTCACAAAAAGCATGCAAATCTGGCGGTAGTGATTCCCCCTTGGGATGGAACAACCCAAGTAGCCGAGTACCACTCAAGTAGCAAAATATGCGCTTAACCACCTTCCAATGCGTGACTCCTGGGCAATGCATAAACCTGCTCCTCTGTGAGACAACAAACTGAATATCTGGCCGAGTAATGCATAAGTAAATCAAGCATCCAATAGCCTGCAGATAGAGAATAGCATCAAATGCATCTCCAACATCATGAAGACTCAATCGTAAACATCTCTTCATAGGAGTGGCAATAGGCTTACAATCTTCAAGGCCAAAACGTTGCAATAATGTGTCAATATATTTCGTTTGACACAAAGCCATTCCACCATCAACTTGCATAAACTGAATGCCCAAATAGTGATGCAAATGCCCCAAATCAAACATCTCAAATGAGGTATGCAAATCAGCCTTGAAATCAGCAATATGCTTCTCAATAGGACTAGTGAGCAGCATGTCGTCAACATAGACAACAATGATCATAAGCACATCATTAGCACGATTAACGTATAAGGTGCTTTCAGTTGGACTCTTCTCAAAACCATGTGCAATCAGATAGGCATGTATCTTCTCATACCAAGCACGTGGTGCTTGCTTTAAACCATATAATGCCTTCTTTAACCTGCACACTTGGTTTTCATGCCCTTTCTACACAAAGCCACAGGGCTGAAAAACATACACTTCTTCATCCAAGTCACCATTCAGAAATGTTGTTTTAATGTCCAACTGATGTACATTCCAACCATGATGGGTTGCAAGTGCAAAAATGCTCCGAACAGTAGTCATACGGCATGTAGGTGCAAAGGTCTCATCAAAATCAATGCCTCTTTCCTGTGCATAACCCTTTGCAACAAGCCTAGCCTGATACCTATCAATTGTACCATCAGGTTTACACTTCAGCTTGTATACCCACTTAGTGCCAATGGCCTTCTTGCCAGGAGGAAAGTCACATAAAGACCATGTACCATTATTCATTATAGCATCATATTCAGATTGCATAGCAGCCATCCAATTTTCTGAATTCTGTGCTTCATCAAAAGAAACAGGCTCATTCTCATCACAGAGACTAGACGCATCCATAGCATAACAATTTGATGCAAAGGAGGTACTATGAGAGCCTGAACGAGTACAATATGACAAAGGTGTATCTAATTTGCTGTCACGCAAAGTCTGCACCAGCCATTTTGGCATAGTTTTTGCCTGCTCAATATCACCTCTCTCATCAACAAGTGCGTCATGTAAATATGCATCACAAATGGAATGATCTGCATCATCATATGAAACCTGCAAAGGCTGAGAAGTTGCCTCATTAGGACCAGCACTAGACTGTCCACCTATAAAAAGAGGCATCAAAGTATCATACATGTCTTTGGAGCTAACAGATGTCTCCTTAGTACATGAAAGCAATGGTTGAATAGCATTTTCCACAAAGACAACATCACGGCTAACCAAAATGCGTTTCGTCAATGGATGATACAGACGATAGCCTTTACTTTTAGAACTGTACACAACAAAAATACATTTTACTTCCTTATCATCCAATTTTCTGCGATGTTGTTCAGGCACTAGTGCATATGCCAAACAACCAAAAACACACAGATGAGCAATAGATGGCTTGCGGTCATACCAAGCCTCATATGGAGTCATAGACTGCAGCGCTTTAGTGGGACACCTGTTCAATACATATGCTGCACACATGACAGCCTCAAGCCAGAAACTATGTGGTAAAGCCTGACTCTTGACCATGCACCTCGCCATCTCCATCAGTGACTTGTTCTTTCATTCAGCAACTCCATTCTGTTGAGGTGTATATGGCACTGTACACTGGTGTTTTATCCCACGTTTAGCCAGAAATGCATTAAAATTAGAAGACATATATTCCCCCCCTCGATCAGAACGGAGGGTGCCCATTTTACATGCTGACAGATTTTGAGCCAAAACCAAAAACTGTTTAAAGCACATGAACACTTCGGACTTTACTTTGAGTGGATATACCCATGCATGCCTGGAAAAATCATCAATGAAAGTCACAAAGTAAACGTAATTTCCAAAAGAGGGTGTCTGCATAGGACCACAGACATCACTATGTACAAACTACAATTTCTGTGTAGCCGGAAATGAACCATCTTTTGGAAAGGAGGAACGCTGCATTTTGCCCAAAATACAGCCTTCACAAACATGTTTTCCAGGTGCCTAAAGTTTGGGCAAAGAGGACACCATTTCAGATTTTTGCAGGCATAGCAAACTAGCAAAATTCAGATGACCAAAGCGTGCATGCCAAAGCTTTGCGTCTAACATAGCCTAAGAATCATTTACGGCACATGCCAAATCATTTTCAGATCTTTCATAGTCTATGAGCTTATACAGGCCACGACATAAAATGCCAGAAGCAATAATAACATCGCCATTTGACAGATCATGAACTCTACATCTGTCATCAACAAATTTCACAACCAAGCCAATCTTGGCTAATGCAGAAACTGATAACAGATGCTTCTTGATCCCTTGCACAAATAAAGCATCTGACAAAGTGAAAGAACTGCCATCAGCAGTAGTCAAAATGATCTTACCAACTCCCATAACAGGATAAGAGGAGTTTTTGGCGCATGTAATAGTATTCCCTCTAGGGGCAGGCTCGAGTGAAGAGAAGAAACTGCGCTGCGAGGTAATATGTTTGGTTGCCCCACTGTCAAAGTACCTAACATCTGAGTCTACTGCAGACATGCACTGATCATGAGAAGATGGGTCAAAAGTGCAAACAGTAGTAAAAGCCCATTCTTCTTCCTGCACAAGATTTGCAGACTCTGTTTTTGGTGTAGAGGCCTCTGCAACAACCGTTGCAGCCTCTTTCTTCTTTGCTTCTTTAGCAGCCAGTTTTGGACAGTTCTTTATGATATGATCATTCCCTTTACAATACTTACAAAACAATTTCTGCTTTTCTGATTTCTTCTCGTCTTTATCTTCCTTCTTCGAATATGCAGAATTAGCAGATTTTTGCTTACTACTTGAAGAGCTCCATTTTCCTTTGCCCTTTTGACTAGCCAAGAAACCTTGATCTACAACTCGCATAATGGACCTGTTTTGCCTCGACTGATCTTCTTGCAACAGAACAACGACTAACTCCTCAAATGATAAGGCATTTGGATTGCCTTTCATCATCAACTAAAGAGTAGAAGCAAAACTCTGATATGAATCAAGAAGACCATTCAGAACGATCTGCACAAGTGAGCTATCTGGTATAACCGCATCAGCAAAAATCAACTATTCCTTCAAGTCTTTGATCTTTGTTAGGAAACTGTCCATAGAATCACCTTCATTCATGTGCTCACTCTCCAACTGTTTTTGGAGGTAAGCAACACGAGCCTCATTCCTAGCTTGGTACAATGTGGTGAGTGTATCCCAAGCATCCTTAGCTGTTCTGCAAGAGCGAATGTGAGGAATAATGGCACGCTTGACAGACAAAGCTATCAATGCATGTGCCTGGGCATCTCTGCCATCCTAGTGAATCTGCTTTGCAGTAGGTGCAGCAGAAATAGTAGCACGAACAGGAATCTGCAGAATATCATCTTCGACATCATCTTCATTAGCTCTAGCACCTGTATTTGCAGTACCTATAGTTAGAGGTGTAACAGGACGTCTTTCAACACCCTCCACAATGTTCCACAATCCTTTTGCAACCAATACATGTCGCATCATATAAGCCCATAATGGGTAGTTGGTACCATCCAACTTATCCTCAACAGCCAACATACGGAATAAATCACTACTTTCAGCCATGGCCAGTGACTAAAATACCTTGATGCGAAAAATTGATTGTATCTCAAAACGTTGAACAGAACTGCCCCGACAAATTCTACTAGACCTGTAGCAGACTTCGAGACGCTTATACTGACGAACAGAAACTGGTATATACCTTTGGCACAAAAAGATGAAATAGCCTGCAGAAGCGCTACGATAATGTGTTTGGAGGCCGAAACGAGCTCAGATCGCGATTTCGGCACCACAGAACGAAGCTCTTTTGATCTCTGAAACACCCTTAGTATGCTCACCAAATTTCGTGTGAATCTGAGACTGCAAACGGAGTGTCGACGGCACCCTAGATGAAGCGACGACCTGCTCTGATACCAATTGTTGGAGATAGATGTATGCGGAAGCATGCGAACAGCAGAAGGAAGAAGAAGAAGCTTGGAGCACAAACACACAATACTGAATGTATTACTATAGAATGTACAAAGATAAGTAGCCCATTAGGGCAATAGGCATATATACAAGCCGGGGGAAAAAAACCTCCTAAAGAGGGAAAAAAGAGCCCTGGTGGTCCTAGTGTGTTCACACACATCACTACCTAAATATATCAACAAAACCTAACTATATATGTGTCAGTTATAAGTACTAATTAATTTAATTAGTAATTGATTTAACTAATATATATTAGTGTCACTATAAAAACAAAAATTAATGTATCATTTTTCTATGATAGTTATTTTAAATAATAAGTAATAGTTAATTTAATTAATATATAATATATTTAATATGTTATATATTAGTTAATGTAGGTTATTCATATTAATAATAAAAACCAAAAATTCATACGTTAGTAAAAGTTCTAGTTTACTTTTAGTATGAGTTAATTTAAGAATGCATGACTTAGTGTTAGTTTGCATGACTAACTAAATGAGGAGAAAGAACACATATGCAGTTATCTAAGTGAGTATTTAAATGTGTATTTGTTCATTTTAGTGTCTAATGAACCTTCTTGCAGGTACGTACAATCAGAGAGTGTGTGTGTCAAAGAGAGAGAGAGAGAGATAGGCTTCTTCTTCTTCTCCCTCTCCATCTTTCGATTTTTCTGCCTCAAAGCTCCCATGGCTACAGACAGATCACAGAAAGAGAAAGAGTCCCCCTTCACCTTCTGACTGTTGCAGATCAAAATGCAAGCTCAAGCTGATGGCAGAGAGAAACCTTCACCCAGAGAGAGAGAGAAGCTTCTACCTCCCTCCACCTCCATTCAGCAAAAGAACTCGAGAAAACTTCACGGAGAGAGAGCTCCAGGCGTGCGTGTCGCAGACAAGAAGAGAGAGCACGGTGATTGCCTGTTGACATCACTACACACAGGAGAACTAGGAAGAGAGAAATTGAAGCAACTCTTTTGGAGAGAGCAGAGATAGTGCTCTGAACAGTAT